>JAODAL010028986.1:0-52401 GCA_025379985.1 Phyllomedusa bahiana | reverse complement strand
CAAAAATTTGTAGCACGTATCCATTTGACTGTTGTGGATTTAAATTCAGCTTCTCCAGTTGTTTGGGTGTAAAAATGAGGTTTGTTGCTCTCCCTAGACTTTAGGGTTTTCATCGCGCATAATCATGTCACTATGGGAAAACTTATCGATAGGGGGCCGATATCGACTACGATCGATCTCATACCCAAAAGAAATCGTCAACACTAGTATAATATTCGACTCTTTGCTATGAGACTCATATTTAACTCACATGCTGTGCAACCAGTTAAAAACCAGGGTGTAGCAGGAAGTCTTTCACTCCCTGCCCTATAAATTAGTCTTGTAGGCTGTCTACAAGACATTAGTGGCGTTTACCAACATTGGCAGGTGATTAGAGACATGGCCTCATGTGTGCAGACAGAAGTTTTTTAAATTAATTTCACAGAGACACAGAGCTACTAGCTGACAGGCGGCCTCGTACACACCTGTGTGCAACATTTCAGAGGCTACCACGCCTACTTTCTCAAGCATAACTCTGTATCTCCAGTAGATCCAGGGATCAATCCAGGATTGTAAAAGAGGAAAAGATGTGTTGGAGCCAAGTGAGGCAGCATATAAACAGAAGGACTATGACTGCAAGTAACTTTGGAAATATATGCATAATTTACTATGTATCTTTAATAAAGGGATGAAATTGATTTAAATAACTTTGTGTCTGAACAAAGAATGGCGAATTTTAAAAAATTTTCGGGTTCGGTCACTTCGCCGAATTTTTCCCGAAAAAATTCGTTTCGGCCCAAATTACTTGGGCACGAATCACTTTTAAAAAACGCTATTTCCAGGCGCCCAGACCCTGCAGGTGCTGTAGAACGTTTGCCATGCTTAAATATGCAGGGGAGTTTGGGTTTTGGTCTTCATACAATGTTGTTTTTTAGTATACACGCACAGACTGCCCCCCGCTCTTAGAATCGTTCACTATAAAAAAATTCCCCGGGACTTAAAAGGGCAAAACTGACCAAAAAAAACAAGCGGGAATGTAGCTGATAAAGTCAGTAGCGAAAGCTGGAAAAAAAAAAAAGCTGAGAGCTAGGTGGCAACATTAGTGACGGGTGGAGGGGACGTGGCAGACCAGCAGCATGACGTAGGCTGGCACAAAGACTTCTGGAGGGGGCAAAAACAGTATTAGGCCCAGAGTGGCACAATCCACAGTGTGGAGGTCACGGCAGCGCGCTGAGGTAGGCAGTGGGAAATGACTTCTGGAGGCGGGAAAACAGATTAGGCCACGAGTGGCAAATCACACGTGTGGAGGGGCAGGCGGGAGCGTAGAGGGAGACAGTGGACAATGGGATTCGGAGGTGGGAAAACGTATTTTGGGCCCCGGTGCAAAATCCACAGTGTGGGGTCACGCGGCGCAGTATGAGGCAGGCAGTGGCCAATGAATTATGGAGGCGGCAAAACATATTAGGCCCCCAGAGTGGGACAATGAACAGTGTGGGGTACGGGGGGGCAGCAGTAGAGGTCAGACAGTGGCACAATGACATTATGGAGGCGGAAAAACAGTATTAGGGCACGAGTGCACAAACACACAGTGTGGAGGTAACGGCGGCAGCGTATGAGGTCAGACAGTGGCACAATGACATTTTGGTGGCCGGCTATACCCCAGTATCTAGGCCACAGAGTGGCACCAATAACAACAGTGTGGTGGTCACGGCGCCGGAAGCTGTTTGAGGGCAGGCAGTGGCACCAATGACATTATGGAGGCGGCAAATCGTATTAGGCCACAGAGTGTAACAATGATACAGTGTGGAGGTCACGGCGCGGCAGCCAGTTATGAGGTCAGACAGTGCACAATGTATTATGCGAGGTGGATAAAACAGTATTAGGGCAACAGAGTGGCACAATCCACACAAGTGGAGGTCACAGCGCAGCAGTATGAGGTCAGGCAGTGGAACAATGGACATTATGGAGGCGGCCAAAACAGTTTTAGGCACAGGTGTGGCACAATGTTACCGTGTGGTAGGTCACGGGGGGGGCCAAGCAGCGTATGAGGTCTGACGTGTGGCAACATGGACATTATGGAGTGGGAAAAAACAGTATTAGGGCACGAGTGGCACATATCACACAGTGGAGGTCTCAGCTTGGCAGCAGTATGAGGTCAGGCCAGTGCACAATGACAAATTTCTGGAGCTGGCAAAAAAGGAGTAGGCCATAAGGTTCGGTACAATGACACAGTGTGGACGGGCACGGAAGGAGCACAGCTTGCAGCATAAGGTCAGGACAGTGGACACTATGAAACAGTGTGGAGGGCACGGCAGCAGCCACGGCAGCAGAATGAGGTCAGGACAGTGGCCAAATGACAAATCTGAGGTGGCAATAAAAAAGGAGTAGGCCCACAGTGTGGAGGGAACTGGCAGCAGCACACGGCAGCAGCCTGGAGGTCAGACAGTGTGCACAATGAAACAGTCGTGGAGGGAGCCACGACAGGAGTCACAGCAGCAGCATGAGGGAATGAGTGTGGCACATATGACATTATGCAGGTGGCAAAAATAGTATAGTAGGCACACGTGCGGCACAATGAATGAGAGCGGAGGTCACGGCATGGCTAGCAGCATTGAGGTCAGGATGTGGCACAATGACAGAGGTGGAGGTGATGACAGGAGCAACGCCATGAGGTCAGAGAGTGGACAATGACATTCTGGAGGTGGCAAATCTCGTACCAAGGGCCCGCAGTAGAGGCACAATGACACAGTGTGGATGTCACGGCAACAGCAACAGGCAGCAGAGCATGAAGCACATTGAGTGGAACAATGACAGAGTGTTGAGGTTGGGTGCAATACCAGTCCCTGGTAAAGACGGTGGTAGTGAGATGGAGATCTATCAGCAGATGTGTGGCATCAGGCGGGTCGGCGGCATTCAGTATAGTGGCGAGGCAGGTAGTTTGAACCCAGGACTGAAGCATAAGGTTGGTGTGTGGAAATCCTGGCCGTTCCACGGCCTGATTAATATTGACAAAGGTCAGTCGCTTAACATTTCCGTGGACAAGCGGGTTCTCTCTTGGGGTAAACGACTGGCCACGCAGCACTGTACACCCGCTCTGATGACCACACTAATGGGCGGGCAGGACAGTTCTCTACTGCAAACTCGGCATGTTGCGGTCACTCATCCAGTGGCTGCCCAGTATAGTCCAGCGGTTCTTCTAACTGGGGTGCAGGTATGTTGTGTTCCAAGTAGGCCACAACCTGTTGTTGGTTCAGGGATGCTCCAGGTCTGTGCTGTGCTGCTGGTTGATGCCCTTCCTCACTTGGCGGGTGTGAGGATGAAAGGATAGCTGCTCATTATGTGACTCCCAGACTTAGGTTACTGCTGATGGGAGCTGGTACGGCTCCTACCCCCCCACCTTCCCCCAGGCTTGACGCGGCGTTTAGTAGTACGTGTGCGTGACGGAAACTCCCCGGTCAGTCTGTCAGAGGTGGGTCGATTGCCGCTAATAGGCAGCGGCAACTGATTTCGGAGGATTTCCCTATAGTATTTGGCGTTTGTCTTCCATCTCAATAGCTGGAATAAAGGCTCCCATTTTGGATACAGGTAGCGAGGGTCCAATTGGGATGGGAGCCAGAAGTTCATCCCTCTGCGGTTGCTACTATTAGGCTGGTAACATAGCCAGGCCAATTTTAGCATGCTGCGGGACAGCTGAAATGTGACTCCGTGGGGTCACTGCCTCCATTTCCACTGTATAAATGCCACGGGTGTTGGGAGTCATCTGCCTCGTCTTCCTCATCTCCTATCCAACCTCCTCCAGCTGCTCCTGCTCCTCCTCTCTTGTCACATGGGTAGATAATACCACATCATTCACCAGACAATGCTTCTGCTCCAATGTCCTCCTCCTCCTTCTCCTCCTCCTATTTTTCAGTCCCCACCGGACTATGTGCCACGAGTTGTTGTCGAAACATCTCCTGGTCCCCTGCCCCAGACAGATTTTTCAGCTTCTGTTCCAGGTAATGATGCAAGTGGTATGACGGTATTCATTCCCGTGTAGTATGTGAGACTTGACAAATAACGTGGCCTCCTCGAATGGGGCCTAAACAAAACGGCAGGTGTCAAGCTTGAGCTGCCACTGGCTGACATCAAAGTTACACCAGGGGTAGTACTTCTGTCTGCTGGATCATCAAAAAATCGTTAATGGCCTTTTATATGTAATGACAGGTCGGTCCAAAATTGTGCAGGCTTGATTTTCCTGCGGGTGGTAACATCGATTCAGAAGCGTGTTGGGGGAGGGCCGTTCTTTCTGCCGCTGCAACTCGTGGTGGGTGTTCCTGGCTTTGTACGACAGGATAAAGTGCGATGCACAGTTTTCCTGGCCATTTTTCAGAATGTTCTGAAGATCGGGGAAGACTTCAGGAAACTTTTTCAACCAGATTGAAACACTGCGCCATGCCAGGGCTCTTGGAACATCCCTCCTCAGTGCAGGAGGACACCTTGTTCATCCCTTTGTCCGTCACATGTTCCGAATTTGCTGGTTGGCGCGGGATAAGCCAACTCATCGATTTATTGATGCATTGACGCGGAGCAGTTCCTCCCCTGTGTGACTTCGTTCGCCGGAGGCAAGTAGGTTGTAGAACTGCGTGACCCGCTGTGCACTAAACATGTGGTTGGTTGGAGCAGCTGCAGCTACTTGTGGAGGCTGAGATGGGTGGGGGTGTGTGAGGAGGAGAGGAGGAAATTGGCGCAGGAGCAGCAGTTTGACAAAGTGGAGGAGGTATGCAGGCGTCTCTGTACAAGTTGTTTGTGTGCCTGGGCAGGTAGCTCATTCACAGAGTGGGGCGTAAAGGTCATGTACTGGCAATGACCGTAGTTACAGCTACAGACGTCAGCGCTGCCGTTTTTACCTTGGAACAAACAGATAAGCTCAAAGGAATGACCCACTTTCTGTTTCTACATATTTATGAAGTGCTGTTACTTGCCTTTTTGGAAAAGAAATTACGGATTGGAAACTCTCCATCTAGGTCGGCACATGCCATTAGTTCTCTGAATGGTGCAGAGTCCACCATTTGGAAAAGGGTGGGACTGCAGTACCAAAACTTGGACAGGAGCACGCGTCAGTGCTGCACCTAGGATGTTGGCGCATACTGTTGTCTCTTTACAATCGCCTCTCTGTCGACTGCTGCGCCATGAGTAGCGAGGGCTGGAGCATCCTGGACCGGGAGAGGGACTGTCAAAGAGAAAACAGCTGCCTGCTGCAGAGGTCCGGTGGAGCCTTGTATGGCTGAAATGGCATGCGTTTGCCACTGGCCGATGCTGCTGCTGCAGCGGCAGGATGGACCCACCACTTTATGAGCCACGTTACCCCAGGCCTAGGGAATGGGGACGCTGCTTGTGTTGACGCAGGGCCGTTGTGCCAACGTTAGCTTCTCCTGGCCACGCTGCACTTTCTGCACCAAAGATTCTTCATATACCCATCATTCGGCTGCCTACGGTGTCTTAGCAAAGATCTGACACTGCCAAACCCGCCGAGTAGATTGATTTTACCGCCATAACGCTCCGCACTGAGTGATACTGCCGCCGCTGCACGCTGAGCCCCTGTTGCCGCTACTGTTTGGGACTGGAAGCGGGTTTTGCTAACCCGTGGCCGCTAGGCTCCCGACCTCACACTGCTGCTACCCTGCTGACTCACGGCACACATCCACACTTGCTGGCGGCTGCGACGCTCATGACGCGCCAAGCTGACGCCCTCTGTCTACTGGACGATTGATGATGCCCTTGCTTCACCCGGCTCCCAAGTGCGGTTAGGCTACATCATCATCTATTTGTGTTTCATCGTCACTACTGTCCTCATCACGGTCCTTGGTAAGAGAGGCTGACCTATCACCTCATGGACCTCCCATTGCCACTCTCAAAGTATATACTTTGCCGCCCCTACTGCAAGAAGCTGGGGATATTGGCGCCCATTTATTCGATGCCAAGTAGCTGCTAGTCTGCCCTCCTCAAATTGTAATCCTCGATATATAGTGGAGCTGAGCCCAGGACCACATAGTAGGATCCCTGGCTGAGGGAACTGGAATGGGACAGAGGTGGGGTATCTGAGGTCTGGTGAGGGCCGATGTACCGCTCACGGGCCATGCAACATATGTGTTGTGTATGAGGTTCCCACAGACTCTTGGATGGGGTTGTAGATGTCATCTGGGAGGATGAGGATGAAACTTGTAAACCATCATTGAACCATTGGGTTGCTGTACAACACTCGGCGACTAGGATGACAGCGGCAGTTGTGGCCTACATGTGTGACCCCTGCCGGCGACGTCCCTTGCTGTGCTGGTTCCTGGGCACGTTTCAGAAATTGTTTGTGCACTGCCACTCGCAGTTTGCAGAGCCTGCCACCTCTATGTCTGACTTAATGTTTGTTCTATAAAGGTAAAGGACATGTTTGATGAAAAGCTATCTGTATATGATTATATACACCCTGTTTTTGGACTCCAAATGAACCCAGTAACAAGCTTGGGTAACCTATACTTGATTTTAATTCGCGCTCCTAAAATGGCCAGGAATAATTTACTTGTATGTTGTCGTTTACTATTGCACTGTGTGTATAATAAATGTTATAAAGCCACAAACAGGCACTTAATTAACCTTCGCTTGTGAATTATGCTATCAATGGAAAAATGTTTTTATTTCGGTGTTGAAATAGAACGGTTTATTTGTGGTCTGCACACTCCAGCAAAACAACGCTTAATTAACCCATGGTTGTAAATTGCGCCAATGAATTGAAGCCGTAACAAACTAGTAGCTTTGTAGCGTGTTACAATTGCGTGTTTTCTACTCCAACACAACTTGAGATTACGTTGTTACTAACCTTGTTGTGAATTAGGATAAGGTAAAATTTTAAATATATTTGGCGTTGAAAAAAGTCGGTTTATTTTTGTCAGCACACAGAAAATCAACGCTTAATTAACACCATCGGTCTGTAAATTGCGCCCAAAAGTTTTGAGCCGCACACAAAACTAGTTAGCGTTGTATCGTGTTTAATTTGCGTGTTTTCTACTCCACACAACATGATTTTCTGTTGTAATTAACATTTGCTTGTGAAATTAGGCTAAGGATAAATTTATATATATAATGGCGTTGATATAAAGTCGGTTTATTTTTGTCAGCACACAGCAATACAACGCTTAATAAACCCTGGATGTATATTGCGCATATTAGAATTGAGCCACCACTAACTAGTGCTTTTAGCGTGTTACAATGGCGTATTTTCTTCGACAACATATAGAGATAAATTTGTTTCTTTAACTTTGCTTGTGAATTAGGCATATCACAAAAAAATATATATATTTGCGGTTGAAAATCAGGAGCGGTTATTTTTGTCAGCACACCTGCTAAAACTAACGATATATTTATCCCATGTTGTTATTTGCAAAATAGATTATTGTGCCCCACAAACTGTAGCTTTGTTGCGTGTTTACTATTGCGGTGTTTTCTACGCCACACAAACAAGAGATACGTGTAAATTAACTTGCTTGGAAATTAGGCTAAGGAATTAATTTCTTTTTTATTGAGTTGAAAAAGACGGTTTATTTTTGTCAGCACACACAGCATTAAACATCGACTTAATTTTCACCCCTGGGTTGTTAATTGAGCCAAAGAATTGAGCCGCACACTAACTAGTAGCTTTGTGCGTGGTTAAATTGCGTGTTTTCTACTCCAACACAACATGAGATACAGTTGTAATTAACCTTGGCTTGTGTATTAGGCTAAGAAAAATTTATCATATATTTGGCGTTGAAAATAAGACGGGTTTATTTTTGTCAGCTCACCAGCAAAAAAAACGCTTATTAACCTATGATTAATTTTGCACCAAAGATGCTGCCCAATATAGTAGCTTGGTAGCGTGTTACAAAATTTAGCGTAGTTTTCTAAGAGTGCGCCATACTAAACAAGAGATACTGTTGTAATTAACTTTAATTGTGAATTAGCTACAGGAAAAATTTATTTATTTTGGCGTTGTAAAAAGACAGTGTTCTTGGGTCAGAAACACCTGCAAAAAACAAGATTAATTATCCCTGGTGTAAATTGCGCCAATGAATTGAGCCGCTCAAACTTGTAGATTTGTAGGCGTGTTACATATGCGTGTCTGTATTCGCCATACTTCAAGAGATGACAGTAGTAATTAACTTTTGCTTGTGAATTAGGCTACATGGAAAATAGTTATATATTTAGGCGTTGTAAAAGACAGTTTCTTGGGGTCAGCACACCATAGCAAAACTACGATAAATTACCCATGGATGTAAATTGCGCAATAGAATCTGAGCAGCCATAAAATGATGTGGTATTGTATTGTAAAAACGCTGTTTCTTTAACTGAAAACAACAGAAATGGCTGAGATTCCATTTGTTATTGAATGTATATGCAGCATGCAGGTGGAGCACACTGGTTTTCAGTTCAATACCCCTAAAAAATCAGATATAGAACATTCAGAGACAGTTCTGAGACATGCTGTGACACCCACGAAAATCGCTGTGTAAAAATCAAGTCTTCAGAAAGCGCTATCTCACCGCAGCGCACCTTCCCTATCAGGTTCAGTGAGAGGAGTGTGAGCTCCCAGCGGCGAGCTCGGGTCTTATATAGTGCGGTGACGTCACAGAATCCCGACGGTCTTATGATTGGCTTATTCTCGGCACATGTATGCAGGCTATGCCTTCTTCCTCCCAGATGCTTTGCCCCCATGTAACGCCTAGTGCTCGCAGCCATTTTTATCTAGATATATGAACACTTCGTTCACCCACGAGTACCCAAAAGTTTCGAATTCGTTCCGAACCGAAGTTTTTCCTGTAATTCTAAACGAATTCAACTTCGTTAGAATCAATTCGCCAATCTATTGTCTGCACAAACATGACTTGGAGGTTGCCATTTAAGGGAATTTTCTCTCGACACAAAGTTCATATGTATTAATGTTGGGGAAAGTTTTAAATAAGCACTTTTGCACAATTGGTTTGTATTACCTAAATCATTTAGGATAGTGATATGAGCTACTGTGGAGTGTCTGAGTGTACATCTGAAGCTGATTCGGGCCATGACCCGTTGCTGTGATTGAATGCCGGTTATTTGTTCTGGACTGTGGTGTTCGCCCCCGTGGCCTGTTTCCCTGCATGCTTCCTCGAGCTGTGTGAAAACGAAACTAGCTTTTATGTGTGTCTGTATCTATGTTTTTATGTCTTTCACTCTCTCTGTGCTGTGTTAATAAAGGGCTGTCTGTAGCTCCTCTTCACATGTATAGCTCGATGGTGAAGGATCTGGGCTAGTACTGAGTCTCTAGTTGCTTGATTCACTCCTCGCCCAAGATAAACACAACCTTCATACATTCTGCTCCCTCTACCCTCTGCTGATAACGTGGGAGCAGAGTGCATTTCTCCCATTTGTTTAATCATTTCAGGTGTAGTATATAAAACATCTTTCAGCAATGCAGGTCTGTCTGGTACAAGGTGTTGGGAGGGTGGTGGTGAAGCTCTGCAGACATGAGAAACTGACACTGCAGGAGGTAGGCAGAGCACTGTGGACTTTTCACTAACCCTTGCAATGCTCACACAGAATGATGATGTCACAGGTGTTAAGTGAGGGAAGATAATGCCTACTGGGAGGAGAGACACCACAACTGGGAGGAGAGACAAGCACATGGATGTGAAGCTGTAAGAGATAGAGTAAACAGCTCATGTTGCAAATCCTGTACTGAGATAAAGCTTT
Source organism: Phyllomedusa bahiana (assembly GCA_025379985.1). NCBI lineage: Eukaryota > Metazoa > Chordata > Amphibia > Anura > Hylidae > Phyllomedusa > Phyllomedusa bahiana. Next base: position 42,690 of record JAODAL010028986.1, on the reverse strand, counting down.
AAGGAGTTCAGGACAAGGACCCTTATTGGGGTTGTTCACTATATTGATTCATCTTACCTCATCCTGTTTTCTTGGTTTTCACTTTGAATGCAGGGGGCATGTTTACTTGCTTTCCAATAGATTGCAAGGAGAAGCCAGGTCTTGTAGCTATAGAAACCAGTGTGGCAGCCTTATCAGGAATAGATCAAACAGGTTCTGTAGATATAGGACGCTGAGGAGCTTGATGTCAGCCTATACAAGAAAGGGATATTCTGAAAAAAGGTAGGATACTGTCAATGACAAACTATTGATCAAAGTGACTTGTTTTTGCAAAAATCTTTAACATAAAAAGCAATCCCTGTAGTGAGTCAACCCCTTTAAGTGCGGACTAGTCTGTTGTTGCTGAACGCAAAATAACTAAACTGCCATATATACGGATTTATGGCCTCATGTGGTGTCATGTTTGGGTGTGGCTAGAAGCATGGCCCGGTGTGATGTCTGTATTTTGGACAGCAGCCATTGCATTATTTGAGCCCATAATGCAGTTTAGATGGGCTCTGTTTTTGGATCAAGTTACAACCTTGATGTTTCATTGATAAAGTGGAGCAGTATCAGCAGCACTGTAGGACTTGTGTGGTGTTACACAATCTGCTGCAGACCCTGGGAGACAGACATCTGGAATCTGTATTTAGAGGAGGCACAGTACAATGTTAAGTTTCCCACCTACCAAGCACAGCTCCACCAGCATTTCCTGTGGTTATTGCACTACTTGTGTAATGATAAGTTCTGTCAACAATGACTGTCAAAATAATTTTCTGACAATTTCTATCTATTTAACTACTACTATCTTAAGTTCTTAATTCATACAATCATTATGACGTGAAAAAGTACTTCCATGCTGCAGACTTGGCAGTTCAACTCTTACCCAGCTGAAAAAGTGGTAGGAAATCAACCATGTACATTTCATAACAATGCCACCTAGTGGAATATGCAGTACATTACAGTAATTGGATAAATCTTAGTGTGGAGGTGGAAAGCTATATGAAAATGATAAACTATAGGTGAAAATCAAGCAGATTTTAGTGAATTACAAATTAGAATGAAAATAATTTTGGAGCCAGAAATCTTATTTTTAAATCAACAGATCATAACAATGTGCTCTTCTTGCTTTTATATCTATGTTTTCTAATCACAAAATTTACTGCCCTTTATTTGACATGTCTGCCAAACCTGCAAGACAAAGAGGAACTCACCATACATTGTTGTTGCCCTTTCTCGTCACAGCAGAATATGCTTTTACTATACAATAGAAAAAAGAATGCTGATGTACACCAACATGGCAAATGCTAAAAGAAAACGAGATGTGAACATAGTCTAAGTCTGGTTCTACTGAACCAGTCTTAGGTCACAACAGAATCCTCAAATGTGTCTGTACATTGATCAGCCATGACATTATAACCACATGCTTAATATTATGTAGGGCCCAACTGTGAAGCCAAAATAGCTCTGACCCATAGACTCCACAAGACCTCTGAATGCAATGGCCCACAGATTTTCAACTGGATTGGGATCCTGGAAAGTTAAGGCTATGTTAGCTGGGCAACAATATTGTGGTTTACATTTATCATGGAAATAACAACTGTAGGGTGAATGAAGTGCAACACCCTGAATGCATTACAATGGTCCTCAAATCATTCCTGAACTATAGTTGCAATATAGCAGGGTGCATTAATCTCCTGAAAGGAGCCTCTGCCATTAGGGAATACTATTGCCAGGTAGGTGTGTACTTGGTGTGAAACAATTTTTAGGTAGGTGGTACATATGACAGTAACACTGACAAGGGTGCCAGGAATAACAAGAACATTGCCGAGAGCATCTAACTGCCTTCTTCCCAAAGAGCAGGCTTGGACTGGCCACAGGGAATGTGAAATCCACAGTGGTCCCTTGAAAATGGCAGACCTGGAGTTTCTTTTAAACTGCACATAAATCCATGAGAGAGGCAAAAAGCAAGAGACAGAGTATAATGTATGTACAATAGATGTAGGGTGTGCCTCCAGAATCAACTACACTGGTGGATCCCCACAATGAAATTCTAGTGGCAATTAATGCCGTGTATTTCTGCAAAAAAACTTGCACCAAAAACACACTTTGTGAAAGCACCCTTAGGGCCACATGTATGAAAACTGTCTGGGTCTAAAACTTTTTTGCCCATAGCAACCAATCAGAGCATCCCTTACATTTCATATAGTGCTCTGGAAAAATGATAGGCGCTCTGATTGGTTGCTATGGGCAACACGATGAGTTTTAGACCTAGACAGTTTTCAAACATGTGGCCCTTAGTCTTAATGACAATAGTTACTATCTTGACTTGTTTACTGCTGTGATGTGACTGGTATGTTCTCCATTTCAAAATATAGGAGGTTAGAACGTTCTCATGGGTGTGATTACACTGTCCATTTTACTTGTCTTTTGCCTTTTTTTGTCTATAATTTGTTAATAATTATGCATTCATAAAGATTGCATTTTTATTATAAGATCTGACATTACTCATTTTTGGGAGTTCCGGGTTAGTATTTTGGGATACCAGCATCATTTGGGTTATTCTGCCCTTCTCCATGTAGTTATGTCTAATTAACACGTAAAGCAGTGGAACTTTGTGGTTCTCCAGCTGTTAAAGAGAGAGAGTAACAAAATTGGAGTGCCATACGACACCTTTGGATTAGAGAAATTGCATTATCAGAGTGAGAATGGTACCTTCTAATGGACATTGCCTGGAATTAATGATACCGTACTTTAAAATAAATTTTAAAATTAATAATTTGAACAGATCACTATTAACAGCAGAAATTTATTTTTATTTTTTTGCAACAATGTGGCCTAAAAAATTGCTTTGTATGCAAAGGTCAACCAACAATTTATTAATTTTAGTGTTGTAAAGACTTCATCGACATTAAAAATTGGCACTTATTTGCTTTGATGGAGGTCCTATCTCTAGATCCACTACTGTATATCCGTATTCTCAAAAATCTGTCACTTTTGCTATTGCAATTATAACTCCCCACATAACCTGACAACATTGGGTTCTCAGAAACATAATATGGACGGGGGTCTATCATGTAAATATTAAATTCATTCGACTGAAATTAATAAATTGCTCTGTTGAGATTATTACTGTAAACATTTATTTTAAAGTGCCATTAATTCCCTGGCACTGTACATTCAAAAGTACCATTCTCAGTTTGATAAATAAAAGATATTGACTTTTCTCTGTGCCCTGTGGCATATGTAATCTACAGAACTCAACCACCGGCATTGGCTTACTTCTACCCTTGCTCATAAGTCCACCGTATGTTTTATGTTCCTCCTGAATGCAGACATTGAGAAAGCCTGAGTCATCCATGTCAGCTACACTATGTGCTAAAGAATTTCTTGGAAAAGGTAATTATGAATAAAGCACCTAGTGTCCATGACCTAATCCAGGTGTATACAGGTCTCTATTATAATATAGCCATTCCTTTCAACTCAATTAATAGTAGCTGCTGTATGTACAAGAAAAGTTAATAGCATCTCACATCTGGATGGAAGCTGATGAAAGCTGTCATTAACTCATTACAAAAGTCAAAAGTCCTATTTCCAGCTAATGACCACCTGGTTCTGGATACTACATTTGCATTAGTGCCTGAGGTGCCATAGGTGTTGAAGGCAAAGATGTTAACCAGATCAAGAGTACATGCCCATGATGTGCACATAGGTAACCTCATATATACAGCTGTGGAGCAAGGATCAAAAAGGTAGATGGAATGAAGACCCAAATGAATGATTGACTGACAGAAGAACAAAGAGTATGCAGATGAAGGACCGGATTTTGAGAAGCAAGACATCTTTAATTAAGGTCCCCAGCTTTAATAACTAGTAGATGTATCTTTATGAAAGGGCTTGTCTACAAGGTAATACAGAGACAAGAAGGATTTATACTCTGAACACCATGTTATAATTTACATACAATCTATTTCAAACTTAGTGTTACATTCTGCATTACAGTGCATAGCTGTATTCACAATACTGTTAGCTGTTATTGCAATTGCTGTGTTGACACATATTCCCCTAACAGTTCAGCACTGCATTCTGCGATGGCTAGTTTTCTAATTTTTGGGGTGTGTTTAGAGCATGTCCCCACGGCATGGGTTTTCGGCAGGTTTTTCAGGCGGGTTGCGGTTTTGCAGACCGCCTGAAAAACCGGCCGAAAATTAGCACAACGGCCTCCGATGAATAACCCGTGCAGCACACCCCACTGCACGGGTTTTCCGCCCGGCGGTTTTTCCGCCCACGGGCTGCCCGAAAAGTATTGATCATGCACATTCTACCATCCGAAAACTGTGCATGTCTATGGGAAGGAGGAGGGCTTTTCTCACTCATCGTGGAGAAAAGCACCCCCCCATGCGGCCTGTGCATGGCACACAAACCGGACAAATACCGGTCGGATAAACTGACCAATATTTGTCCATTGCCGTGGGGATGCGCCCTTATTGTTTTTACATCATAAAGTTCAGAATTTCAGGTTAGAGGGCTCCAGCATTTGCATATTAGCTGTGGATGCAATGACCAGATGCATAGGTGTAACTTTAGGGGGGTACGGAGGGGACTTTTTTCTGGGTGGGGGATGGTCCCTCCCACTTTTTAGCCACTTCAATAAAAAATAATCCATATGAAAGCATGAGAATACGGTAAGCGGGAAGAGCAGAGCACGGAGGAGGAAGAAGTTAACCCTTTGCCTCCTATATATCTGTGCATCTTGGGGGGACAGAGTAGGTAACAACCTCAAGTGTCAGTGCAGAGTGAGAGCAGAGCTGATTGGTAGAGCAGGAGTCAGCAGGGGCTGCTTCACCAATCAGAACGCTGCTCACAGTCCAGCACACTCTGTACTTGGGGGGCTGTGTAGGTATCTCTCCCTCCCTTCGTAAACCACTTCCCCTATGCTCAGCTCTCATCAGAGAAGAAGAGAAGCTCTTGCCGAATACCAACCTGACCAGACTACGGGAGATAGATAAAGAGGGGACAAGGGTGCCAGGCGTTGTGTGTGCATGTGAGTAGGGTATGTACTGTATATGTGAGATGTGTATATACTGTACAGCCATGTGTCTAGCCATGTCACTTCTTCCCTGCATTTACACACCAAGAAAAATTAAACTGAATGTGGCCGGCCCTGCAGCATTTTACAAGTGTGGACTGGCCAGTACATACTTCTAAAACCCTGGCATATAGCAGCGCGCACAGTACAACCCGCAATATGCCATGTGAACATACCTTAAGTGTACATTCACGTGGAAGATATGAACACTGATTCAGTGCTGGATCTGCCTCAGAACTGGCGTCCATTCCGACAGGAAACTGATTTACATTTTACCCTATGTAAAATCAGTGTCGTTGTTTAGATGACACTGATTTTACTCGAGTATTTTCGGCATGTACTGTCAGCGCCTACACAGAATTCTTTGAGGCGTTTTACGCACTAACAGCACTAAAGGATAGGAGGCAGAAATCTGGCAGTCTGGGTCGTTTGCTCGTCAGAATTCTGCATTTGCAAAACGCCGAATTTCCAACAAGCAAACAACACTGTCAGTGCTGAAAAACCGTCATGTGAACGCACCCTAAGTGTGTAGTGTGTCTGTGTTCAATATATGTATATATAAACACACAATTTCTGGGGTACCTTGTCTAATGTAATCTCCGGGTACAGTGTGTAATGTAATAGTCTCTAGGATACAGTGTATAATGTAAGCTCTGGGGTACAGTGAGTAATGTAACCTCTGTTGTACAGTGTGTAATGTAATCTCTGGGGTACAGTGAGTAATGTAATCTCTGGGGTACGGTGTGTAATGTAATCTCTAGGGTACAGTGTGTAATGTAATCTCTGGGGTATAGTGAATAATGTAATCTTTGGGGTATGGTGTGATGTAATCTCTGGAGTACAGTGAGTAATGTAATTTCTGGGGTACAGTGAATAATGTAATCTTTGGGGTACAGTGTGTAATGTAATCTTTGGGGTATGGTGAATAATGAAATCTTTGGGGTATGGTGTGATGTAATCTCTGGAGTACAGTGAGTAATGTAATCTCTGGGGTACAGTGAATAATGTAATCTATGGGGTACAGTGAGTAATATAATCTTTGGGGTATGGTGAATAATGTAATCTTTGGGGTATGGTGTGATGTAACCTCTGGAGTACAGTGAGTAATGTAATCTCCGGTGTACAGTGTGTAATGTAATCTCTGGGGTATAGGGAATAATGTAATCTTTGGGGTTCGGTGTAATGTAATCTCTGAAGTACAGTGAGTAATGTAATCTCTGGGGTACAGAGAATAATGTAATCTCTGGTTATGGTGTGTACTGTAATCTCGGGGGTACAGTGATCACTGTACTTTCTGGTGTATTGTTTGTTATGTAGTAATCTCTGGGGTAAGGTGTGTAATGTAGTAATATCTGGGGTACAGTGTGTAATGTAATCTCTGGGGTACAGTGTGTAATGTAATCTCTCGTGTATGTTGTGTAATGTAATCTGTGTGGTACACTGAGTAATGTAAACTCTGGGGTATGGTGTGTAATGTAATCTATTGGGTACGGTGAGTAATGTAATCTCTGAGGTACAGTGTGTAATGTAGTCTCTGGGGCACAGTGAGTAATGTTATTCATTTCTAGGGTTCAGTGTGTAATATAATACATTTTTGGGGTACAGTGAATTATATTTCTTGAGTACAGTTTGCAATTAATTTCTAAGGTGCAGTTAGTAGTGTTGAGCGATTGCGTTGGCTATCGAGATCGAGCGATAGTCGATAGTCGGCCGCTATCGATAAGGTTTTTCGATAGTGAGCATCGATTATGAGCGATTACCATTAAAGTCTATGGGAGAGCAACAACACCTTCATTATTACACCCAAACAAGGCTGGAGAAGCTGAAATTAACATCCACAACAGTCAAATGGATACGTGCTACATCTTAGGCAACACACTTAGGTTATAAAAGTCACAGAAAAAAAGTCACAGACCATTCACTATCCCTGTCTTGTACCACAGCCTGACCCTTAAACCTGCATCACCCACAAATTAAAAAAGTGCCAGAAGGCAGTATGATTTGAACCATCATGTTACTTGAACTGGACATTGAATATCCCTGTCCTGGAACGCAGCATGAGCCCCAAACCTGCATGACCCCCAGATTTAAAAAGTGCCGCAAAAAGGAGTCTTTCAACCACCATTTTAGTTTCACTGGACATTGACTATACCTGTCCTGGACCGCAGTATGACCATTAAACCTGTCTGACCCCCAGATTAAAAAGTGCCGGGAAAAGGAGTCTGTATCTGTTATGTTTTCGTATAATACACGGTATTTTTTCCACCTTTCAATTCACCTGTGGTGACTATAGAATTGCTGTTTTAAGATTTATGTGGATGCTGCGTCAATGAACAATGCTGGGTGCGCAAAAGTAAAAAAAACACGTATCTGTTATGTTTTCTCTTAATACACGGTATTTTTTGCACCTTTCAATTCACCTGTGGTGGCTATAGAATTGCTGTTTTAAGATTTACGTGGAAGCTGCGTCAATGAACAAAGCTGGGTGCGCAAAAGTCAAAAAACACGTATCTGTTATGTTTTCGTATAATACACTGTATTTTTTGCACCTTTCAATTCACCTGTGGTGAATATAGAATTGCTGTTTTAAGATTTACGTAGATGCTGCGTCAATGAACAATGCTGGGTGCGCAAAAGTCAAAAAACACGTAACTGTTATGTTTTCGTATAATAAACGATATTTTTTGCACCTTTCAATTCACCGTGAATTTACAGCGGTAGATGCTGCTTTAAAATTCTCTAGCTAACTACATAAAATCTTCAAATCTCTAATCTAACTAAATTGGAAGGATCACAGCTAATAGTAGAGGTTTCTCTGTGCAGAAATAGACTAATTTCGCTTAGCTGTTTGGCCACAGGCAGAGCGCAGGTCCTATCCCTATGAGACGCTGAGAGACACTGAGGCTGAAACAGGAAACGCTGTTCTATGTAAAACGAGGTCATGTGATTTTTCCAGCCAATCGCAACCATACACATCCCAGTCATGACGTCGCACACACATCTCACCCTGCTCTATTCTGTAATCTGATTTGCTGGCCGCCAAAATTACAGGAAGCGCCGAAAAAGGCGCGATCTTAATAGATGATGCTCAGATTTTAACCTTAATTATCGCATGATCTGGAAATTTCGATCACCATAAAAACCTTGCCGATTTCAACTTTGTCGATAAAAATCGCTCAACACTAGCAGTTAGTAATGTAATTTCTATGTCTACCATGGCCTTAACCCTTCCATTACTCTCCATCAGTACAGTTTGCAATTAATTTCTAAGGTCCAGTTAGTAATGTTATTTCTATGTCTACCATGGCCTTAACCCTTCCATTGCTCTCCATCAGGGATTCAAAGTGAACCTTTCACTGTTCCAGACCATCAAGGATCCTTACATCTCTTTTGAACTACGTTTGGGCTATTTCACTATGGTTTATGCTTTATTTGCAAGGCACTAAAGCGTGGTCTACTACATGTTTGGTATTGTGGCAGAGTAACCTTAGGAGGTGCAGGTTTCTGCCTCTAGGGGGAGTACAGCAGGAGACCTGCTGCAGATGTGCCACCGAAAACCTGGTTTCCATGGGGGAGGGCAACTATTTGGTGTCAGTAGCCATAGGTTACTGACACACGTAGCTAGTATGGCTCCTATGCGGCCAAGTATGGGTTGCCTTTCCTGGAAAAGTCATAGTGTTGAGTGGGAGGCCATTCCCATGTTCCAGGACAGGAGTTTGGCAGGTCACTGGAGGCTTATAAAAAGCCTGATACTACAGGTGATCTTGGAGTATGGCGTGCTAACTGGTAGTAGAGCAGCAGAGGAGAGGAGGAGAGATTCTTACCCCCAAAAGGCTTGAGGGAATCTAATACGGTACAGTAAGGATACTGTTATTTTGTGGTGCTGGACAGTAGGGACAGACCACGGATAGAGAGGGTCTCTATGTGAGTTAGTGGCTAGATGGTCAAGGTCTTATGTTTATGGTTTGTTTATGGGAATGCTGTGAATCTGTACATTTACCCTGTGCTGGGTTGAATAAATCTGGCTGCCAGTTTAAAAGAAGTCTAGCGTCAGAATGCTATATCTGGAAATGCCATAATCATTCTACCAAGGACAACGATCCCCAGAGGTGAGCGTGATCCCCAGGATGGTCCAAGATGGTGTCCAAGAGCAAGCAGCAGCTTACTGTATATAAAACATATACTGCCATAACATAGACCAAACATAGTCCAAAGAGTATATGTCTGCTCTCCACTTTGTTGTTACAAAATTCTTAAAATTTTTCACACAAACACTGGATAATGCCCAGACTGCCATGAAGAGCCAGACCACAATTCCACCATGTCTCTAAACTACACCTCCTTTTTATCTATGTTGACCTACCGCATAGCTTTCAGCAGAAAAGATGTGAACCCTATGGTTATGAGATCTCTTATCCCTGCTGGTTTTGCAGTTACATTGTATTACTTATTCCATCTGGTCAAGGGCATAACTTTGGTTCAAAAAGTGGGGGGGACCAATTTTCCCTCTCATCCCCTATCTTCCTATCTCTCCCTCCTCCCTTCACTCACCTTCCCTTTCACTTTCCCTCCCTTCCCTTCTCTTCCCTCCTCTCCCTGCAGTGAAGCAGCCCACTCTCACCCAGCTAGTAGGTCTGAGGCAGGGGCATAGCTATATGGGGTGCAAAGTTAGCAGTTGCTACCGGGTCCTGCAGCCTGGGGGGCCACAAAAGCCCTTCTGCCACATAAGGAGACACCGGTACTGTAAATGGCACATGGTAGTTGGGGGGCCATTTTCACTTTTTTCACTAGGGCCAGGAGCTTCAAGTTACACCTCTGGTCTGAGGGAGTGCTTTGAGCTCCCCCAGCAGGTCCAGGTGGAGTCCTTATGGCAAACAATTTTGGTGCAATCCGTAAGGGTATGAGTGGCTCTCTAATTACTGAAGTTCAGGGCCGGACTCGGACTAAGAAGCAGCCCTGGCAATGAAACTGAACCAGCCCTCCTAAAATATTTTCCCCTCTAGATGGAAATACAAAATGTTGCGCAATGCAGCAAATTTCACTTAACCCCTCCCATTCCCCATCACTACTCTATTAAATGTGTAGTACACGCAACAGAATGAGGAAAATAAAAGAACCCAATCTTACTGAACCCCTAGGAATCACTAATGTCACATACTGTACCCCAAAATGTATTTTATTGCATACCATACACCAGCAATGACATCACTCACTGCACCCGAGAAATTATGGAGAGCACATATTTGGTGGTTTAGGGCACTAAGGGGGTTAATTAATGAATCCCAGGTGGAGAGCAGTGGAAGAATTCATGCTGCATATCTAGTGGTCTAGCGCAGTGAAGTGGTTAATGTAAGCATCCTTGGTGGTCTAGGGCAGTGAAGGTGTAATGTAAGGCTCTGTGGTGGTCTAGAGAACTGAAGGGGTTAAGGTAAAGGATAACTGATGGTCTAGGGCAGTGAAGAGGTTAATGCAAAGATCCCATGGGAAGAGCTTTGTAGGGGTTAATATATTATTGTCAGTTGTGGTTACTCATCCCTCCAGGCTCCAGCATTGTCCTAGCAGTCACTCTTTGGCTTCCCCAGGGACTGTCTATGTACAGTATATTCAGAGCTTCCCCTGAGAAAGTAAAGCAGGATTCCCAAAGTCTTCTGCATCTCTAAATGTATGTTCACACAACATATTTTTTGGGGGTAGTTCAGCGCATAATTGCACTGCAATGCGCCCAAAATATGCCCCACAAATATGGAAACATCATAGCACTAATAAGCTTGTTTCTTTTGGAGAATAACTTTTTTTATTGGAAAGGTGTCTCAAAAATAAGCTTAGAGGGTGTATTATTTCTGGAAACCCCCTATAATCTGCATGAGGGCTAGTGTTTGACGGTTCAGTCCCCCAAGTGCAAATGAAGCATTACACAGAGCCCAATGAAATCAACAAGCCATCTGGGTAATGCATTGACACGACAGGTCCTGCTGAAAAAGATTTTCTTTGTAGCTTCTCTCCAGTCTGGCTAGACAATGACGGTTCCTCTATTAAAAAAAAAAAATCACCTGATGGAGATACTTTGCCCTTTAACTGCACTTCATACAATTGTCCTATCTGTACAATACATTCAAAATTACTCAAAGTTCCAATATTCCCCAGACATTTTGATTCATGAAGTCCAGATGTTGACTTGTATAAAATGTTACTTGATTTATTCTCATTGTAATAAACGGATTCTTAACTGTAATTCCCAAGACTTTAATAAACATGTAACAGAAGACACATAAACTATTGTGATTGTCCCACACAAATACTAGGTATGGTTAAGAGAGCAATTGTATTATTTCTTGTTCTGTTTACTCCATGCTTAAAAGATAATTCACATGTGCTGAAGAAATAATGCACCATGTCTGATTAGTAGATCATTACATTACTGGCCACCAAGGATGTTTGGCCACTGACCGTAGTTTTGTTGATTGTTGTCTTAAATACTATGTTTATTTGTTTTGTCAGCAGAGCAAAAATGATGGTTAAACTGTACAAAGAGCTAACATTTTATTCTTAGATGAGTCATGTATAGGGCACTTTTCATACAATGGTTCCAATCAAATAGTAATGCTTATAAAGTGCTACCTACCACTGCCACATAATGGTACCTATAGAATGAGAAAAGTGCCCATGCCATAGCTATAACTAATTAGAATTTCCCAGAGTGGTGCTAATATAGTGACAGTAAATTAAGTTAGCCCTAGTCAGGGGCTTAACTATATCAATAGTAGATGCTATGGGGCACAGTCTGGTGATGGAACATTGTACCTTCTTGTAGCAAATAACAAGCCGCTATCTAGCTCTCCTATTTGGCCTCTCTTATATATGACATTATTATGCCACTAATTATTGCTCTTTATGCTGCTGTTTCCATATTTTGTCATAAGGTGCTAGGAGCCCCTCTCATTTTGATATAGGTACCTAAAAATTTAGTAATGCCTCTAGTCATAGTAGTAGACATTATTAGTTTTGGGAGTATGGAGCGGGCTTACTATCAGAGCACACTCCAAGTTACATGCCAGGGAAACACAACCACACCATCTGAATAGTTTAAAATGTGTCACAGGCTATTTAACAACAAGGGCCTTCAGATCATACCATCTTAGTTCTCCTATTACACGCTGCCCACTGTCATCAGAAAACACCCCCTTTTGCCATTTTACAAATAGAAAATTAACAAAAAAAGATTGAACACAATTGGTATCACTGCATCTGAAAAAGTCCAATCTCTTACATAGTAACATTAATTATGCCATACAGTGAACTTCTTAGAAATAAAACTGGCCAAAATTGTGTTTTCTGCTACTTCACCTTCCCGAAAAATTGAAAAAGTCTCATGTATCCCAAAATGATACAATAAAAACTACACTTCAGCCTGCAATAAACGAGCCCTTGCTCAGGTCTTTAGATGGATAAAAAAAATTGTGGTTTCAGAAAATGGCGCTGCAAAGCAAATTTAAAAACTAAAACAGTTTTAATTTTTTTAAATTAGTAAAACATAGTGAAAGTATTAATTTGGAATCACCAGACTAAAATTGACCTACACAGTAAAGATATCATTTATACTGAACAGTGAACTCCATAAAAAACTAATCTCCCCCAAAAATAGCACAAAAAATGACTTTTCTTCACATTCTACCCCACAAGTATTTTTAGGGGATTCCCAGTACATTCTGTGATACAATAAATGGTACTATTAACCTCTTACCGACATTGGTATAACCGCAAATGAACGTATGGGTACGTCCTGGACATTGTGCAGGCTCACGAGCAAAGCCCGCACATTCGCAGCATAGACCCAGCTGTATATTAATGATGGTCCTATGCTGTGTTTCCCAAGTCTGAAGCTCACTCCCGTCGTGCACAATTAACCCATTAGCTTCCCTGAGGGCAGTAGAGATGTTTAAAAAGAAGAAATCTGTGCAACTGCTTATTCTGTGAGGCTTTTCACCTTGAAGGCTAATGTATGTGGATCAGCCTAATAAGTTTTTTTATAGCATTTTAGCACAACCGCAGTAGCACACCTCCTAACCACATAATGTGAATAAGACCTAACAGTGTGAAGGACTGAAGTAGTGGATTCTGATCTGTGCATACAGTAGCTATGAAGCTAACTAGCATCTCGTTTCTGCAGATTTCCGCCCACACTCCAAAATGTACTGAAAGGTTGAAAGGTTGTTTCTTGTGTGTGATTATCTGAAATAGGAAAAAAATCAGATTGTGAGCCCTTAGGGAATAGGGGTTGATATGAATGACGATAGTCACTGCCTGTGTACAGCGCTGTGGATTATGTCAGCGCTATATATGTAAAGTAAATAAAATTATCTCTGAAGTCAAACAGTGATACCTCCAATCTCCTGCCCCTCATCATCATCTGCTCATCGTCTTCCAAAAACACAGATTATCTAGTCTTGCTTTCTCCATCCACTCTCCGCGGAAGGTATCTCATTGATCCAGTTATGTACGTTTTGATCAATATACACAATCAACCCTTACCTGCACCTGGCCATGATACTATCATGCACTGGATAGATTTGCTGCCCCAGTGTCCTCATAAATATGTTTTTATGAGCTTGAAGCAGCAGCAATTGCATGTGTGTAGAGTGAATTACCCGTGCACATACATCTCGTGGCACATCACCTATTGATATATTTTTAATTAGGAGAAATGACATATGAGACTTTGTAACATAATTGATTTTCTTTGTTATTCATGGTAACAGCAGCACATTCTCTGAATTCCTATATACCGCTTTCAGGGTGGAAAAGAAAAGACACTGCTGTTGTGGATGGGGCTGAAAATTAAAGTGTTTGCAATTACTTTTTATACAAAAAGAAATCCTCCATTTTATTTGTTTCAAATATCTGTTCCTAAAGGGAGTCTAGCAGCACGATGTCCTCTGGAACTGGGCCCAAACTCCCTGCCTCAGTCCTTTGTTGTCTAAGGCTAGGTTCACACTGCAGTATTTTATATGAGTATTTGTAAGCCAAAACCAAGAGTGGAACCTATATCAGGCTGTGGGTGGTTCTGTAGAGGTGATTAGCATATTCAGCTAATCTTCATTAAACAAAAGCTACAGGTGCTGTGATTAATTAACCGTCTCTTCATGTTGAAAGCTAATTTTTGTAGTGAGAAAACCTCTTTAACACAAATAGATATGTCTATGTGGGGCCAATTTTATTTTGTTTATGAGGGCTAGAAAGAACTAAAGTGAGTTTAGTTCTTAGTTGAGAAAGGTGCATGGACTAGGAAAATGGAATCATTTTTTCTGTCCACAATGCCTGATTTATAGATATGCTTGTTATCATAATTAGCAACTGAGCAGATAGATATGAAAGTATTAGATTCTAGCTTGACCGTGATATCACGACTATCTGTTATCTGTTCTTAGATTACAAAGCCATTGAAAAGCTGAAATAACATTCTGTGCCATCAGAGCTGTTTTTCCAGGTGGGAGGGCTGGCGCATGGGGCACTGCTCACCATGAATAGTGTGACCCGCCTGGAAAAATGGGCCGACGGTCAGCATCTAACTCTTCAGGGACGTTTTAAAATGGCTGTGCAGCTTCTTTGCTAGGGAGAAGGCAGGACAGTTCATTACCGTTCCTGCCTTCCCAAATGCATATACTACACTCAATGAGTGTTGTAAATACAGATCAGCATTGCAGGAGGAATGATGCAAGGCTTTCATCATGTCCCCTGTAGTGCCGAACCAGGAGCTGGACTTTTGGCACAGGAGATGCCAGGAGCAGTGTCCTGACATAAGTAGCATGATGATGTCACGCCACTCACCCTGGACACCAGCTGCTCAGAGGGGTACTGGGAGAGGTGAGTATCTTTATTTTTTTTAACTTATACACCTGCCTATCTACTTTCAGTGGAGCTACATCTACCTACTGGGGGCTATATTTACCTTTATGAGTGCTATATTTATCTACAAGGGACTAGATTTATCTACAAGGCTATGTTCACACGGCTTAATTACGCCGTGTGGACGGGAGCTGGGGGCCTTCACCTCGCCGGCCCATAGACTTTCATTACTAGCGGCGCGTATACACCGCTAGTAAATGACATGTCACTCATCTCCTCCCGCGGCGGATTCGCCAAGCGGGGAGAGGAGACGTAATCCATAGTTCTCTTTGAGAACTGTTGATTACCGTAATGATTGGGACATATTTCAGCCGTAATTCGCGCAATACGGCGCGAAATTACGGACTGAAATACGTCCCATTTTAAGCCGTGTGAACATGGCCTGATAGGTGACTATAAACTTACCTACTTGAGGACTACCTACCTAAAAGGGGATGTACCTACATACTATATTGGGGATTTAACTATCTCCTATATGAGGACACAAAACAAGACTAAAACTTGGTGCACAAATGGGAGCCCCATAGCCGTTTGGGGACACTTATACTGTTATAGGCGCAAGGGGGGCATTATTACCATTTGGAGCACTAAAGTGACAGATGTCAAATCTGAAAAATGAGTCAGTGTCAGAAAGATCAAAACTGGCTGCAGTGATGAGAGGTTAAACATGGCATTTGAATGTAGAAATAAATTACATGCCATTAGATAATTTACTGCTGTGAGATATATTATCTCAGAAGCGATTGAAAAAGATAAAATAAAGTTCTGCACCACACCACAGTTATAATACTACATTAAATTTCATGTTAAAAGGGTTGTCTCGCTACAATGATTGGGTTTTAATTAGAAGATCTTTAAAAAACAAGCAGCTTTGCAATATATGTTCATTACAAATGTCCTACTGATTTTGAGTTATCCCTGGTAGAAGGAGTGCATCAGCTTCTCAAATCACTATAGCAGCGGACCTGTTGATTTTTATCTCAATGGCTGTCAGTGCTGGTGACTCATCAGCTTCTGAATATGGTCGAGACAGAGTCCCCTCCCACCAGTATGCTTCTGTAGGAAGGGAGGGGGAGGGCTCTGGCTTCTGTGTCTTTGTGGATTAACCCTGTGTGTGCCTGCTCCTACACAGATTGAGGAGGCAGAGGTGAGGCTGATCTGTAGCAGTAGATGTGATAGCGGGTAAAGGTGTTACTATAATCATGATCTTCTGTGGAGCTTTGACTATAACTAATAGAACAGATCAGGGGGCATGTAAAACGGTTCATAACCCTCCCTGTTCTGTTTGTATTAGTGACACTTTGTGATTATAGTAACACACTTCACAGTGCCCTGTGTTTGTTCTGATGGGAGGACAGTGTTTGTGTTTGTTGTTGCTTGAGATGTCCGTGGAATTTGTATGCTAAGCAGGGGTATAGGAAACTTGCATCCCCCCTGCTCTGCTATTGCATACACAGCTTCACAGACCTCTCCACACTCATAGATCACCCCTCTCCTGTCTTGTGACTCTGTGTAGAGGAGCAGCAAGAGCTCAGCCACAGCAACTCAGTGCAGCTGATCCAGCAGTTAGCAGCAGATCTAGGCAGGCACACACAGGGTTAAACCTGGCAGCAAACCCCCCTCGCCCTCCACCCCTGCTGTATAGAAGTTACTGCAGTTGGAAGAGGAGAGCTGTCTGTGTGCTAAGGGGAGGGGGGAAGGAGGAGGAGAAGAAGCAGACAAGAAGCACGCCCCTGAATTCAAAAATCCTATGCTGCCAGACACATTGAAGTAGGCTGAAAGCCTGTAGTGAGACAACTCCTTTAAGCTTTGCTAAATCTATATCTGTAGCATGAGCGAGGGGGTCAAGTTTGGGGCCTATAGTCTACTTAATGGGGGTTTCAAGCTAAATAAAATATATTTAAGTGCATACTAGAAGTAATATAAAGGTACATACTTAATAGTTTATAGACAATTTTTTATATTTTAGACCTGCTCTCCTATTAGGTAGAGAGGGAACCCTACCGTCTGTGTTGGGGATGTGCCTGAAGGAGGCTGGCTGTCTATCCCTGTTTAATTTTTTTTTTGTCTATCCCTGTTTAATAGCTAAGCGGGCTACTTTCTCTGTCTGTAAAGCAGCTGTGATGGAGAAGAGGTCTGGCTTACCTATTACACAGAGGCAGTTGGCCAGCCCCCTTTCAGCATGTCGCCAATACATAGAGGAGAAGAGGGAGCTCCTTTCCTATGTTAAGACTGATGTGGAAGTGGAGCTGCCAAAACAATAGAGGAGGTCTGAAATATAAAGAAGTGCTGAGAGATGAACTATAAAGTATATAAGTAAGTGCCATTATATTAATTTTCCTACACAATAAAATATATTTTTATTCAGCAGGACAACCCTGTTAATCCTCCACTGGTTTTAAATATCTCTAAATTGTTTCCATTTCATGCACAATTCCCAAATCACAAAGAGAACTCTTAAGGTATGCATACAGGAAAGACAATGAGTCATGTTTGTTAGCACTGAGTACGCTCCTAAAATTTAGCTGAATCTTGGTAATAATGATTAATAAAGTTTTCATTATAAATTTTATTCATTTTTTTATACAAACGCATTATAAAAATGCGGTATTGGAAAAAAGTCCATAATGTACTATACAAGATTTCACACCGTAATGGTGTTTTTTAAGACCCTACTTTGGTTACAAGTAAATATGAGGTGAAATAGATGAAATCTATTACCCTTATCTATTACCCTAAGGCAATAATGGTTAGAATAGAATTTGCTATTCATTGTTATTACTGACTCATATGCGGTATCCCAATCTGAGAAGTGATAAATACCAATACTTCTCTAATAAGTCTAGATATCCAGAAAATGGACCATTACTGTAACTGAGCGAATTATCTTCTCCAGAAAGTAAGTTAGGGCATTTCATTCTAAATGTTGACATTGTCAATCTACACATATTGTTGCCTTCACAGTTATTTCTGGAGCTTTGTACTAAGCTCTTTTTCCACTTTGTGATTAAAATGGGCATAGAAGAGGCAATTGCCTGAATTTGGTGTTGTATCTTTTATGTGACTTTTATTAAGCAGCCTGGTTCTTGAAGCCCAGTAACAAACTATCTTACTCCATGAATCTCAGATTTCTTTCATTTGCCACAGATGTTAAATATTTTATTAGTGGATCCCACCAATTTCTGACTGTCCAATCCTATGGTTTTCCCAACATGGAAATAACATACTCATTTGGCCAACCCAAGGCATGTTATGGTGAAAAAAAAAGAAATATTGGTCATTCATATGTTTTCCATGAAATATGATGACAAATTGTGCTGCAAAATTAATACCAGAATTGAACCAGGAATGATTTAAAGGTAAATACTAATCTTTTCTGCTATCTACCAACACAAACACCCAATATGCACTACTTTGCAAGTATAATCACTGTCTCCTTATTCCTCAAACGTCTTGACTATCCCCAGACACCTACACTTGCAGCCAACATGGAGGAGGTGTTGGTCTTCTCCTGTAGGATAACTGTTCCTTTGTCCTGATTCCACCTATACCCTCCCTCACTGGCTTTTTGGAGATACACTCTGTCCGCATCTACTCCCCCTCCAACCTCCAGGTGGCCCTCATACTGACCACCTGGCCCCACAACTACCTGTTCCAACCACTTCACCACCTGGCTTCTACACTTTCTATCTGCTGAAATCCCTACTATTATTATGGAAGACTTTAACATACACAACTCATCTGCAACCAAACTCCTCTGAAGCCACTCACAAAGAGAGACACAGACACTGGACCTTATTTTCGCCAACCTATGCAAACTCTATTCTTCCCATATCAGACCAAAATTTACTAAATTTCTCTCCCCTCTTCCTGTCAACAGTACCTCCAGAACAGAAACTAACACACCCTTGCAGAAACCTCCAAATTCTGGATCTTCAAACTCTTTCTGACTCTCTTCTACCTTGGTTCAGCATATCCGCACTTCATGACACTGATACATCCACTGCATTCCACAACACAACAATCAACTGCGCTCTCGACTCGCTTGCCCCTCTCATGCACAACAAAACACAGAGCGGACAAAAAAACTGATGCACATTTCAAGAGCTGCAGAGTGGCGCTGGAAGAAAACCCACTCCACATAAGACTTTCACACATACAAACATTCCTCAACTTCAAATCTTCACTAACCGCTGCCAAACAGAATTACTTCACCTCTCTCATATCTTCTCTATCTCACACTCCTAAACAATTGTTCAACAACTTCAGTTCCCTACTCTGTCCCCCGTTGCCAACTCCCTCTTCTTTCATCTGAGCTGAAGATTTTACAACACATTTCCAAAACAAGATTGACAACATTAGAGAGAGTTTCTGCTTACAATCCCCACAACCTGTCTATACATCTGTGCAGTGCGCGTCTTCTGTGACCCACTTTGCCACCAACACACACAGCACAATATCCACACTACTCTCCAACCCCGGCTTGTTTAAAGGGGATTTGCCACCAGACCAAGTTCTGACCTCCGTTCAGTATGAGAGCAAGATGTCAACAAATCACGCTGAGTCATGAAGCTGCAGGAGAGAGAGGGAGAGGGGAGGGGGGAGTGAGGAATCCAAAGGGAGCGTCTCAAAACTTAAGTGAATAAACAGTACAACAGTGGATTCAATACAGCAAGACACAGCCTCATAGACGGCACTGTCAGGAGAAACCTTATCTGCTAAGAAGCTAATGTAATGTAAACAAATCACGCAGCAAGAGACAGAGACGCACACAGACACACACAGCCAGAGCACAGAGCCTGCATAAGGGGATCCTGTGACATGTTCACTCAAATAATCAAACTATAACTTGTGAATTCTGTATACAAAAGAGAACACCTATTCTAAACAGCAGATTGAAAGCTTCTTCATCAGATAAAGCAGGGATCTAATAACACTACAGCTAGTTATTCTGTATACAAAAGAAAACATATTGCTACCCGGTGCCTTAAAAGACCATTCATTCTGCCTGTCATCAGATAAGAAGTGATTCACGCGAGCGCGGCCTTTCAGCTCCTGGGTAGTGACTAGGGGGAGCTTTGTGGTAACCAAGGGGGGTTGAGAAATGCTGTAGCTCTCAGAGTTTTCACTTTTTTTAATCACCTATATTTAGAAAAGTGATTAAATACCCATTTTGGAGGTTCCCACATCAACATTACATGGTGGCAAAACCCCTTTAAGGTTTCTCTTTGGTTCCGATTTGTGGCTTGGCGTTTCTGATTGGTGGGACCCGGATTGTCTGACTATTCTTCCTCTTGACGGCCCCAGCACTCTAGCAGCGCAGGGACTGTTGCCCAGTTGCCGTCTAGGGCAGCAGTAGTTTGTTTGTCAAGCTTGAAAAATGTGATTTCAGGGTGCAGGAGGTACATCCTGACCCCTAACTCATTTCGTATGGACCCTGGTAAAATTCAGGCTATTCTCGATTGGGTCCGCCCTTCATCCCTGGAGACCCTGCAGCGGTTCCTAGAGTTTGCTAATTACTATCGTAAAATTATTCGTAATTTTTCTGTCTTAGTTCGGCCTTTGACTGACATGACTAAGAAGGGGGTGAAGTTCAGTAATTGGCAACCTGAGGTCATAGAGGCATTTGAGAAGCTTAAGCAGTGTTTTGTATCAGCTCCTGTGTTGATTCAAGCAGATCATAGCAAACCCTTTGTCGTTGAGGTTGATGCTTCCGAGTATGGCGCAGGCTCGGTCTTGTCTCAGGGGTCCGCTACTATGACTAACCTTCGCCCTTTTGCCTTCTTTTCACGTAAATTTTACTAAGCTGAAAGGAATTATGATGTTGGGAACTGGTTGTTGGCTATTAAGTGGGCCTTCGAGGAATGGCGCCACTTCCTCGAAGGTGCCCAGCATCAAGTCACGGTCCTTACTGATCATAAGAATCTTACCTTTTTAGAGAGTGCTAAAAGGTTAAATCCACGTCAGGCGCGTTGGGCATTATTTTTTACGCGCTTCAACTTTGTTGTTACTTACAGACCTGGTTTGAAAAATGTGAAGGCTGATGCTCTATCTAGAAGCTTCTGTGCCGGCCACACATCCCAGGAGGATCCGGTACCTCTATTGCCCAAGGAGACTGTTGTCTCAGCTTTTTTTACCCTGAGTTAGCCACTGAGATTAAGTCCCACCAGGATATGAGACCTGCTAATTGTCCTGTTACGAAGGTCTTTTTCCCCACTCAGTTCTGGCTACCAATATTAAAAGAATTGCATGCTTCCGTGCTATCTGGGCATCCTGAAGTATCTGGCACAAAAAAGCTTATTTGTCGTATTTACTGTTTTTTGTTTTAGTGGCCGTCTTTTAATTCTAGTGATGTTGAGGCCGATGTGGAATCTGTGAAGTCTGCGCTTGGGGCAAGGTTCCCAGAAACTCGTTTCCTGGTGAACTAGCCACTACCTATACATGAACAGCCATGTCCCTTATCTCCATGGATTTTATGACGGACCTTCCCCTTCGGAGGGCAAAACAGTTATTTTGGGTGGTAGTGGAGCATTTCAGTAAGTGTCGCCATCTTGTTCCTTTAAGGGGGTTACCATCGTCAAAAAAACTTGCTGAACTCTTTGTCAAACACATTGTCAAGCTTAATGGTTTACCAGAGAATATTGTTTCGGACAGAGGGGTTCAGTTCCTTTCTCGATTTTAGAGAGCCCTCTGCAAGGCTCTGGGTATCACCCTCTCCTTCTCCTCTGCCTTCCACCTGGAGACTAATGGGCAGACAGAGAGGGTAAATCAAATGGTAACACAAAAACTCCGTTGTTATGTATCTGATCAGCAGGTGGACTGGGTAAAATACTTACTGTTGTTTGATTTTACCATTAATAATCAGGATAGTAGCTAGTCTGGAACTTTACCATTTTACTGTAATTATGGTTTTCACCCAAGGCATGCGTCATTTTTTAGTGTACGTCTGTTCACAGCGGGGTGGATTTGTTAGCATTAATGATCTGCTGCACAGTTTCAGGCCAAGTTCAGAAGAACTTGGTTCATACCAAGAACAATCCAGAAGAAATTCTGATAGACAGAGTCTTTGTTCTAGAGGGTTTGCGGTTGGGATAAAGTTTGGTTATTCCACCGAAATCTGCGATTATTAAGTTCCCTCTGGTATACTCTGCGCCGCGTTTTGTAGGTCCATATGTGGTTTCAGGAGGTGAGTTAACTCCGGTGGCATAATCTCTCAAATTTCCTCTATCTCTCCGTATACATAGGCGTGTTCCATCGTGCATTCTTAAAGGGTTTATTCAGACTGGTGACTAGCCCTCTAGACCTCTCCTCCAGTTTGCATAGAGGGGGTGTTTGAATATGAAGTCGCCGTATTTTGGATCTTGTAAGGTCTAAAGATCACTGCATTAATGGTCCATTGGAAGGGTTGGTCCAGAGGAGAGATCATGGGTTCTGGCGAAGCCATCCATGCTGATCAAAACCTGGTGAGGACTTCCATGGAGTCTCACCTGACAAACCCAGACAGGAAAGAAAGGGTCCAATGAGCCCCTCCTATAGGAGGGGGGGGGTACGGTAAGGGCTAGGTGGCATCAAGCCTGCTGCGGAGCAACGTTCTGCAGCAGCTGATTCAGCGACACCTCACCCTGATACACATTCTGCTGGCAGATTATAGTGACAGAGGTCCAGTCACTCCGCGTCAGGGGGCGGTTTAGCACTCAACCAATGGGAGGAACCGGAGCGCTACAATCAGCTACAGGGGAGTATCAGGGAATCACATTTAAACTTCTTGCTGGCTGAAGTGCTGGCCTAAGATATTCTCTGTCTGCCTTAGCTGTCTCTCACCTGTGCTCCTGACCTCGGCTTGTTTCTCTGACCCTGTCTTACGTTCTGATTTTGTACCTCGCTCCCGTTTTGGCTTTTGACCCCGGCTTGTTTAAGTTTTCCTTTGATTCCGATTTGTGGCTAGGCGTTCTGATTGGTTTGACCCGGATGTCTGGCTATTCTTCCTCCTGATGGCCCCAGCACTCTAGCAGTGCAGGGACTGTCGCCCAGGTGCCGTCTGCTGCCTAGGGCAGCACGTCAAGTAGGCAGGGACAGTGGGCTGGGTTCCAGTCAGGGCTCACTGTACCTCCTTTGACGTGATAACAACCTTACAATTATTTCAAGATGCATCGCCTTAAGCCCCTGAATCCATGGAGCATGCAAAATCCAAAAATATGGAAGAAGAGACAGCATCCAGCCAGTTGAAAAAATGCAACTTGTCCTTTATTCCTCCAAAAAAACACCCCAAAACATGCAAAGTTTTGACCTGAATAGGTCTCTATCCAGCATTCATGGATAAAGACCTATTCAGGTCAAAATGTTGCATTTACTGCATTTTTTCAACCCACTGGATGCTGTCTCTTCTTCCATGTTTTTGGACCTATCCTCAAAAATTCATAACTCGACCTGTCCTCTTTATCGCTCTACTATCATTTGTTTCAAAACTCATCGAACAGCATATCTATCTTGAACTATCCTATCATCTTTCATCTAACTCATTATTTCTTAGCTCAAAGGCCCCCCTCGCCACCAGCTGTATCACTGGCTCACATAGAGCCAGTGATGCAGCGATCATCGCCTGTGCGGTACAGGCGGTGACTGAAGCTAAGCAGCTGGTATACACTGATGACCGGCGCTTACGCATGGCGGCCGCGGTTGCAATTGCTAATAGACCTCATTGAGCCGCTGCATTGTTACTAAGCCCTAAGCCTATGCCTAGGCTTAGGGGTTAGCAGACGCCGGAACTGGTGTCCCGGAGTGGGCAGCAGAATACGTATTCTAAGTGGCCCTCACTGCCTTCCCTAAGGGGCCACACTGCCTTTCCTAAGTGGCACTTACTACCTTCCCTAAGTGGCCCTATCTGCCTGCCCTAAGTGGCCCTATCTACCTTCCTACTTACTAGAAGGGGCCCTATACTGAAGGGGGACTTTACCTACTTAATAGGAAGAGTCTGCAACTTATCTAATTTTGAAGGTCTTACCTACCTAAAAGAAGCGTCTTTCTATCTAATTTGGGGCGGCTGTCTACTATATGGAATGTGTTCCTACCTACTGGTGGCATGAATGAGGGCCCTATAGTTGGTTGGAGGAACTTTCACTGTCTGGAGTCTAACATGTTTGTGTGGTAAATTCTGCAGGGATGAGTTGTGGCCAGGAGAAAACGTCATGAGGGTCTTGACCAGATGAAGAATGAAAACAGAAAGAGAATGACTCATCAGAAAAGACAGAAAAACAAGTAAGGCAGCACTTCCAAATAAGTGCTTTTATTTCACCCAAATGTGCAACGTTTTTCTCAAGCTTGAGAAGGACTAATTGCTGAGCTGAAACGTTGCACATTTGGGTGAAATAAAACCGCTTATTTGGAAGAGCTGCCTTACTCGTTTTTCTATATTGAAGAAGCTTTTGGACTGGGTTTGTAGGCGTGCACCTATAACATTATCTTGTGCTGCTGATTTTTCTCTTTTGATTATCAGAAAAGACGTCACCTGTGAGTCACTAAATGTAACTGCCCTGTAATCACTCATATGTCTGTAGAGCCTGTGTACACTGGTAACTACCACAATATGGTCACTGTATGGTGGTAGTATATAGTCTGCAGAGCCTGTGTACATTGGTATCTACCACTATATGGTCACTGTAAGATAGTAAAATACAGTCTGCAGAGCCTGTGTACACTGGTATCTACCACTGAGGAAACAGACACTTTGGCTGTATAACTTGTTTTTCTTTGGCCCCATTTGAAATAAATTTTCTTCTATTGGACAATTCCTTTTAATAGAAATAAGTTTCTGTAGCGCGCTACACTGCAGACATCTGCCATGTCCAATAAGGAACCTATTGTTGAAAAGTATTGGTCCACAGACGGTGTCTGGCAGTAGGGGGTTCCCCAGCTGAAGTTTTGAACCAGGGCCCATGAGTCTCTAGCTATGCCCCTGGAAGTGTCACACTGTTATTAGGCCCAGTGGCCAAAGTGAGAACTGCAGGAATTAAGAATTATAAAAAAAAATATTTAAGTGATATGGAAAATTAAAAAAAAAAATACCAAAAATTCATAAAAATGTGTTTAAAATAAAGGCTGAGCTGTAGGCCGAGCCTCATTCTTTTAATTGAAATCATGCTCTGTGTTCCATCTACAGGTTTTACTGGGTTCCTGTGACCATGGGACTTAGTGTATGCTCTATTGAAGACATGCTTGTGTCTCATTCATATGCTCTTATGGGCTCATATCGCTACAAGATCTAATACTTGTTATATTGAATTCCTGCATATATTTGGTCTATATGGTTTTATGGACACAGGCTGCCACAGGCTCTATTAAATGTCGGCTTATATCTCAGCTATATGTTATTTTGGAAGCATGTCGCCCCAAAACTTCATATATGCTATATTGGATGTATGTTAGTGTTTTATCTATAAGCTTTTATAGGCTCAGATTGCCGCAAGATTTGGCACATGTTCTATTGAGTATGTATATAGGTTTTATCCGTATGTTTATATGGACTCAGGCCGCCACAGGACTCAACAGATGTTCTATTGAATCTATGCCTGCATTTTATACATAAGTTCATAGTGGTAACGACTGTCACAAGACTTAAGGCAAGCTCTACTGAAGTCATGTTTGTATTTTGTCATTATGTTTGTTATTGGCTCGTGACGCCACGAGATTTAAAGTATATTATTGGTGTTTGCAAAAAAAACAAGTTTAAAAAACAAAACAAAACATGAGTTAAATAATAAGTAATTTTTTGATGACACATTCCCTTTAACTCAATGCAGTCTGGTTTTCCTCCACTCCAATGAAACTGCACTAACTAAAGTAGCCAATGACTTGTTGACTACAAAAGCCGCATACCAATACTATGTGCTCTTCCACCTCGATCTGTCCTCTGCCTTCAATACTTTCAATCACTCTCTACACTTACAATTTTTCTCTTCCCCTGACATCACAGACTTGTCTCTTTCTTGGCTTGGATCTCCTCTTACCTTTCAGATTGAATGTTCACTGTCTCTTACTCCATCTCTTCCTCTCATTCTCTTTCTGTTGGGGTCCCCAAGGATCACATTCACTACTCTTTTCTCTCTATACCCTTGGCCTCAATGAATTCATAGCATCACATGGCTTTCAGTACAACTTGTATGCTGATGACACTCAAAAATACATCTCTGGCCAAGATTTCAACTCTCTGCTTTGTAGGATTCCAGAATGTCTATCATTTCTATCCACCTTTTTTCCTCCTGCTCAAACTCAATATGGAGAAAATGGAGTCCATCATCTCACTCTACTTTCTCACCTGACATATCTATCACAGTCAATGGTTCTACGCTCCCCCCAGTCCCACAAGCCCGCTGCCATGGGATAACCCTTGACTCTGCCCTGTCCTATAAACCTCACATCAAACCCCTGACCATATCCTGCCTCCTCCACCGAAGATTTTTGTTTCTTAAATGGGTTTCCTCACGACAAAGATTAGCATTCAACATAAAGGGACAGTTAAATGAAGACTTTTTCTAAATACATTGGTCAATAGATTTCACTTTAGTCATGAGATAAGAACATTTTGTATGTGCTCTGAAGTACATACAGGTTTCCTTGGTTACCTGCATACCAGACGGACATCTATTATCTGATTAGCTGACACCGGAAAGCAGGATGTGAAGTCACCCCACTGAGGGACTGAGATCCAAACAAACGAATTATATCTAACATTAGCTTCACTAAACAAAAGCTACATGTGATGTGAGAACTGAAAAGCATTGCTTTATCCGTAATCTTGTTAGTGATAACAATCTTCTGCACTGTCAGATTAACACTAGAAGTTGAATAAACTAATCCCTGCTGTAGAGACAACCCCTTTAAAGTGGAAATCCTCTTTGGGCAGTTTCCACCCACAGACTACAGTTTTTAAAAAACACTGCACCAAACACTACAGTTTTTGTTCCCTAACCCTATATTGGAGTCAGGGTTATTATTTTTTATGGGTTTGAACTGGTTAATTTTCCAGCTTCCTGGTGTTCCCAGTCCTATGGTGCTGTTACTCAGACATAACATCCCTATTACATCACTTCCTTATGTGGCGTTGGGCCAGAAGTGATGTCAGATGAAATTGACATTGGAATAAAAGTGTGGCTGGACCAGAAGTGTTAGAGAAAGGGAAAGTTAACCCATTCAAACCCAGTAGAAAACCTTAATTTAATTCTAATTTAGGGTAAATTTGCTCAATCTCAACCTACCCAAATTTGGACCAACGCAAATCTAAGCTCTCAGATTTGGTTTGAATTTTATGTTGACCTAAATGCACAGCCCAACACTAGTCTTTACCCTAAACCCCCACAAGGGTGTCCGGATTCTAAAGTTATGACTAGGTTGCAGATAAGTGCAATGTTGAAATTCATCAGTTGGGATCAGATGTACTGTATGCAGGGTTTAATACACATAGCAAAGGCTGCATGGGAAGAAAGCTGAATGATTTAGCCACCTCTATTGGATGTAGGTATGCTCAAATCATTTGCAACTCATCTAGTCTACAAAAGTGAAAAGAACTATCCAACCAGATGGCTCCTGCATCCAGCTGTTTCAGGGTTTTGCCTCTCATCAGTGCAGAACTTACTGGCTAGCTGGGTGAGAGGCAATGAGGACTAAAAAGGGGGTATTCTCTCATTAGGGAGAGGCACCATGTTAGTGTGTGAGGATTCCAAGATTGCCTTTTGCACCTGACTTGGCATTTAAATATAACAAAGGCATTATGGGAAGAAAGCTTAATGCTCTAGTGCTTCCCATAATGTCTGTGTTATATGTAAATGCCCAGTGAGGTACAAAAGGCAATCTTCAGATCCTCACACGTCGACATGGTGCCTCTCTTTATACCCTTTTTGAGGGTTTAAAACACAAATTTGTCAGCCAGGGTTAGTATTTGCATCAGGTGAATCGTTGAGTTCAGGAAAGCTAAATCCAAAAAAAAGAGAGAAGTCATAATAATAAATTACGTGGAAATCCCTAAAAAGCATTTTTTGCTATCTATCATACAGAAAAAACATTGGACTCGGTTCACATATTTTGATCAAAAGATGTTTAAGCTGCCCCCGACTTTAAGTGATTTAAAAGGGCAGTCCTACCTATCTTTTACCTCTCAATAGAGCCCCAAAACCCGGCCCCTCACTGGGTCAACCCACCTCCTTTATCCAGAGGAAAAAAATAAAAAAAACCAACCCGCAAGTAACTTTTTATGACACCCGTGAAAGTGGGGAGGTGCAGAAAATAAAAAGGAGGCACCCTTTCCTCCCATATAGGTTAAAATCAATATACACCAAATATAACGTATGGTTCTGCACAAAAAACACTTCTGAAAAAACATATGCAAACCTGGGTGCCACTGGCAGGGCTGCGGCACACACACATATATATATATATATATATATATATATATATGTATATATATATATATATATATATTGGATATATTTAGATAAATATATATATATATTATTATATATATATATATATATACATATATATATATATATACACACATGTACACACACACACCACTGCCAGCGGCACACTACTACAAAAAGGGCAATACATAACTGGATAAAGCAGGTCGGTTGACCCAGTGAGAGGCCTGGATGTGGCTCTATTGAGAGGTAAAAGATAATGTAGGACTGCCCTATTTGAGATCACGTTGAAAGTCGTGGGCAGCTTAAACATCTTTTGATCAAAATATGTGAACCAAGAATCTCAAAGTTTTTTCATGTATCATAGATAGCATAAATGCTTCTTTAGGGATTTCCACGTAATGTATTGCCCTTTTTGCAGTAGTGTACCGCTGGCAGTAGTGTGCGTGTGTATATGTATATATATATATATATGTGTGTGCCGCAGCCCTGCCAGTGGCACCCAGGTTTGCATATGTTTTTTCAGAAGTGTTTTTTGTGCAGAACCATACGTTATATTTGGTGTATATTGATTTTAACCTATATGGGGAGGAAAGGGTGCCTCCATTTTGATTTTCTACACATGCCCACTTTCACAGGCTGTCATAAGAAGTGCAGCTTCAAAGTTTTTTCATGTGTCATAATAATAAGGCACAGGAAATTAAAAACTTTGGATTCATATGAGGCAGCAATTACTGTGACTGACAATTCATTAGCAAATCACTAGATGCAGAAAGAGCATAACGGAAAGAAAACTAAAGCAAACAAGACCAATAACGTGGCTCTGTGAACTATGACTCGGGAGTACAGTATTCAAGTTCAGACAAGTTCTGGGCAATAGAATTTCTCCCAATACTTTAAAATACTCTGAAAGGATACATGAAACATCAAGCTCCATTGATGAGAGTGATAAAAGTCTCTGTACAGCACTGTGGAATATGTTGGAACTATATCAGCAGTAATAAATGTATAACAGACAGAAATTTGCTCACATTTTGCCAGGGTGTGTGTTAGAATATGTCACTTTTATACATCTGCTTTGACATATAGGGCCTCATGTATGAAAACTGTCTAGGTCTAAAACTTTCCTTGTTGCCCAAAGCAAACATTCAGAGCTCCCGTTTCATTTCATATAGTGCGTTAAAAAATGAAAGGAGAGCTCTGATGCTGTTGCTATAGGCAATAAATAGAGTTTTGGACCTAGACAGTTTTCACACATGAGGTCAATAGGCTTTATAATTTGACCATTTATTTTGTATTGATATTATCTTATTGTATAATTATAACAAACTGAAAAAAATACAAATCAAAACTTCTGTGACTTGGGAGTTAACTTTATGCTGGTGTACGGAATGAAAACCATATGTTTTGTCCTGTTCTGTCACAAGCAAAACAACATAACTAAATGAAAGAAAGTTCATACAGCTTAAACAAGATCCTAGCTCTTCTTTACCATTGATCCTTTCGTAAATAATCAAGCTCACCAGTATAGGTTAGGGCATTAGGTTACAGCGGAACAGATGGCTAAAGAACAATGCTCTCTTTGTTATTGTTTGGTTTTGCTATTGTACTTTGTTATTCTAATGCTTGTAACTTTCTGGCAGGATGATGATTACAGACTTGCTGAATGCACTTTCCCATTATCCAGGACAACTACTTTTCTCTACTTTGAACAGCTTGGCTTTTTCCGTTTTTGTTGAAGGTTACAGAAAAAGGATATATACTTTGACGTTTTTTGTTCACAAATAAAATTGAAATCAAATCCTATATAGTAAATTGGAAACAGTTTTATAACGTTCTGCAAAACAGGGGTCAGAGAGGAAGCAGCACAAATGGTAAACATATTATAGGAAAGAAAATAAAACATTGCACTGCTGTTCATATACAATATAGTTCGATATGGTTATTAAAGGCACTACAGTGGTCCTTCAACATACCATCTTAATTTGTTCCAAGACTTCCATTGTATATCAAACCCATAACTGAAAAATTGCTAATTGGTTCCAAAGCCCCAAAATGTTACCCCACATAATAAAAATTAAAGAATAAAGAGAATTAATCAGATACCTAATACAGATAAAGCAAGTCCTTACATGTAACAATCAGAAAGAGCTGCTGGAAGCTGGAAATCAATTTCAATGTTAAGGCCGTGTTCACACGGCTTATTCCCGACAGATTTGTGAGCCGTATTGAGCTCACAAATCCGCCGTGAATATGGGGCGGGGCGGGGCCGGACTGCGGCGGGGGCGCCGCTCCCGGCCCCAGAGACGATGCAGTGTTTACGGCGCGTCGGCGCCGTAAATAATGCGCATGTCACTTTCTCCCCCCGCGGCGGATTCGCCGAGCGGGGAGGAGCGACGGAATCCACCGTTCTCTATGAGAGCAGTGGATTACCGTAATGACAGGGACGGATTGGCGCCATACTGAAGCGCAAATCCGGCGCGGAGTAGGGCGCCAATCCGTGCCCAAATAAGCCGTATGAACGAGGCCTAAGGGTTAGAGCTTCTTTGGGTCATGTACACGATGTACAATAAAAAGATTTTAAAAAAAAAGGGCCCTCACCTGGTGCCCAAATGAGACCCTCTTTCTGGCACAGTTAAAAAACAGTAGAAGACATGTAGTTCCATGCTGTGCTGCAAAGAAGCACTACTAGGCAGATAAAATGTTCATGATGATTGGTTGGATCTTCCAGTCACATGTGCCACAGGTCAGCAGTATCTGTGAGATTGTATGTTGAAGCCACACTCAACAGAGTTCTCCAATAATTGTTCGTCCAAGAAGAACACTCCTAGAATGATTCTTTGCTTGCTGTCATTGATCATGTACACTGGTCATTCACTGACTGGGATCATTCATGTGATGTCCATTAAGAGTGTTTACTAAAGTGTGCTGCAGAATTAATACCAGAATGTAGCATTATTGATGGATGGAATCTCTATGGAATGTCTCCTTTGATCTGATAGTCCCTCCTGTCACTTACAGGTATGCATCTCTGTGGGACAAAAAAGCCCAGCATTCCCTTCCCTTTCACAATTTAAAAGTACTGCATTTACATTGATTATATTTTAATTTATGCATCTCTATGATGTATTAACTTTGTTATCTGTCTCTATCTCCTTCTGTGCATAGAGACCTAAATGTTTCCCATTTTGTTACTTGCTGTCTTTCTGTCACAGTAGGTGCTGAGGTTAGATGTTGGATCTGCAGATCACCACGTAGGGTTATAATAATAATCTTTATTTATATAGCGCCAACAAATTCCGCAGCACATAACCTATGCCGAGAAGTGGAGTCTAAGGGGCCCCCTGGTCTTCACCAGATCCCGCCACAAAGCCAGACAGATTTTGCTGCAGGGAACAACCAGGTCGCTACCTCCAACATAGGTCCTAGCGAGGATAGCCAATGACCTAGAAACGTAGTACAGGAGGACAAGGCAAGAACTAGTTCAGGCAAAAGCGACAAGGTCAGGGTAGGCAGTGTACAATTGAGGTCACAAATGTAGCAGAAGGTCAGTGGCAGGAAATCAGGCAGAAGAGAGATGGCAGAATGTAAACCAATAACTGGGTAAAGGTATCTGGGGGAAGTGTCAATATTAAGCTCATGGTCCTACAAGATTGGCTGAGGAAACTTTAGAATGGCGCTCACTGACCCTTTAAATTAAAGGTGACAATGCGCTTGCCCCTAGAGGCTGAACAGGGGAAGTGCAGACAGAGCCAGCACCAGAAGGAAGAAGACACGAAGGAGAGGGCTGTAGGAGGAGAGTAAGAAGTAAGGCAACGGGCAGGAAGGAGCTGGAGGCGGATGCAAGTGCGACCACGGACCGGATATTGGACCATGGACCGGAAATTAGACAACGGCATGCATCGATACACACTCATTATGCACACTAACATCATACCCCACCCCATCCTCTTGTTCTCACCTAGTATCTATGATAAAGAACTGTTTCTGCCGTATTTTATTTCACTATTGTCATTTACTTGCCTTTGTTATTTGTGTGTTTTCCATGAAGTGTTATTAAATAAATTGTAGTGCAGAATTAATTCCAGAATTGAAACCAGAAATGAACAAGATATTACTTTAAGGTAAATACTAATGTTTTCTGCTATCTACTAACACAAGCACTTAATATTGTAACGGACGGGCGCTGACAAACATATGCAGAGGCGCCGACTGCTGACATCCGGGTGTGGATCCTCTGTGATCACCGCAGGCGAGGTGGTAGCTGGAGGACCACTCCAGGGAGCGGAGTCTAAGGGGCCCCTGGTCTTCGCCAGAGCCCGCCGCAAAGCGGGATGGACTTGGCTGCGGGACCCCCAGGTCGCTACCCCCGACGTGGCTACCTGCGGTGACAGCCGTGGTGCAGGACAGGAACACAGGAACATAGGAGAACATAAGCAGGGCAGGTAAAACATACTCAGGAACACAGCAGGATACAGGAGGGATAAACATACACATAACACCACAGGATATGGCAGGAACTGGATGGGTAACACAGCAGGTACAGACCAGGAACAGGTGCCAAGGCAGGACACAGGACAGGTGCAGACAGGCTCGGACTGGGCCGCCGGAGGACCGGGGGATCCCCCGGTGGGCCCCCCCGAGCCGCTGTGGGCCCCGGAGGCAGTGCCGTCGCTCCCCGGGGCCCGTCCGCGCATCCGGTCCCTGTGCGCCCGGGACCTGCATCCCAAGCTCCCAGAGGCCGGCCCGGTAGCTGGGGACTAATGTCCCCGACTCCTGGGGCTGCGCTGTGTCAGCGGAGCGCAGCGCCGCTAGCGCGGCACTCCGCTGATGTCCCTGGCAGGCTGAAGGCGATAGGCCTTCAGCCTGCCAGGCGCCGGCCCTTACTGCTGACGTAGGCGGCGCGGTGACGTCACTTCACCGCGCCGCCTATGCAGGGCGGCAGTACGGAACCTCGGAGCGGCCGGAGCAGGAGCCCGAGCCAGGTAAGTGGCTGTTTGTTGTTTTTTGTTTTGTTTTTTTAACTGGCTACAAGGGGGGCCCTGGCTACAAGGGGGGGCCCTGGCTACAAGGGGGTCCCTGACTACAAGGGGGGCCCTGACTACAGGGGGCCCTTGACTACAGGGGGGCCCTGACGACAGGGGGGGGCCGGGCTACAAGGGGGGGGGCCCTGACTACAAGGGGGCCCTGGCTACAAAGGGGGTCCCTGACTACAAAGTGGGTCCCTGGCTACAAAGTGGGTCCCTGACTACAGGGGGGCCCTGACTACAGGGGGGCTCTGACTACAAGGGGACCCCTGACTACCTAAAGGGGGACCCAAGGCTACCTAAAGGGGGGCCCTGGCTACCTAAAGGGTGCCCCTGACTACAAGGGGGCCCATGGCTACCTAAAGGGGGGCCCTGGCTACCTAAAGGGTGCCCTGGCTACAAGGGGTCCCTGGCTACAGAGGGGGGGTCCTGACTACAGGGGGTCCTGACTACAGAGGGGGGTCCCTGGCTACAAGGGGGGTCCCTGGTTACAAGCGGGTCCCTGGCTACAAGGGGGGGCCCTGACTACAGGGGGTCCCTGGCTATAAGGGGGGCCCCGACTACAAGGGGTCCCTGGCTACCAAGGGGGCCGTGGCTACCTACAGGGGGCCCCTGACTACAAGGGGGGCCCTGGCTACCTAAAAGGGGGCCCTGGCTACAAAGGGGGGTCCCTGGCTATAAAGGGGGGTCCCTGGCTACAAGGAGGGCCATGGCTGCAAAAGGGGCCCTGACTGCAAAAGGGGCCCTGACTACAAGGGGTCCCTGGATACCTAGGGATCCCTGGATACCTATAGGGGGCCCCTGACTACCTACAGGGGGCCCTTGACTATCTACAGGGGGCCCCTGACTACAAGGGGGGCCCTGGCTACAAGTGGGGGCCCTGGCTACAAGGGGGGGCCCTGGCTACAAGGGGGGGGCCCTGGCTACAAAAGGGGCCCTGAGTACAAAAGGAGCCCTGACTACAAGAGGGCCCCTGACTACAAGGGGGCCCCTGACTACAAGGGGACCCCTGACTACAAGGGGGCCCATGGCTACCTAAAGGGGGGCCCTGGCTACCTAAAGGGTGCCCTGGCTACAAGGGGGCCCCTGACTACAAGGGGGCCCATGGCTACCTAAAGGGGGGCCCTGGCTACCTAAAGGGTGCCCTGGCTACAAGGGGGCCTGACTACCATGGGGCCCCTGACAACACGGGGGGGCCCTGGCTACCTACACGGGGGCCCCGGCTACAAGAGGGGGCCCTGGCTACAAGGGGGGCCTGGCTACAAAGAGGGCCCTGGCTACAAAGAGGGTCCTGATTACAAAAGGGGCCCTGACTACAAGGGGTCCCTGACTACAAGTGGTCCCTGGCTACCTACAGGGGGCCCTGACTACAAAGGGGGGCCCTGGCTACCTAAAAGGGGGCCCTGACTACA
This sequence comes from Phyllomedusa bahiana, assembly GCA_025379985.1. NCBI lineage: Eukaryota > Metazoa > Chordata > Amphibia > Anura > Hylidae > Phyllomedusa > Phyllomedusa bahiana. Next base: position 7,829 of record JAODAL010028986.1, on the reverse strand, counting down.
AGGGTGGCCCTGGCTACCTAAAAGGGGGGCCCTGGCTACCTACAGGTGGGCCCTGACTACCTAAAGGGACGCCTTGACTACCTACAGGTGGGCCCTGACTACAAAGGGGGCCCTGGCTACCTAAATACTAAAGGGACCCTGACTACCTACACAGTAGCCAGAGGGGGGGGGGCATGACTTCCTGCACACTAGCTAAAGGAGGCCCCTAACTACCTGTATACTACCTAAAGGAAACCCCTAACTGCCTGCAAACTACCTAAAGGAGGCCTTAACTCCCTGTATACTACTTCATGGGAAGCCCTAACTGCCTGTATACTACCTAAAGGAGGCCCCTAACTGCTTGCAGCCTATATAAAGGGGACCCTAACTACCTACAGCTTACCTAACTGGGAGAAACCACCTACCTACAGACTGGGGCCTTGCCCATTTGCCTACCTACCTAGGGTCTTGTCTACCTACCTGGTAATATATTTGAGAGGGCAGCAGCCCATAGTTGTAGCATAATCTTCAGGGGGTTAGCCCTCTCCCCACCCTCCAACCCCTTAGGATACTAGGCCTCTAAGTTATGGCTTGTACCGCTCTCCCCCCCTGGGAAGTTTGTTTCAGAGGTGGGAATAGATAGAGGTGCTGGAAAATTGAGGATTCTAAGATATTTGTGTGTAATTTCTGCAGGGATGAGTTGTGGCTGGGACAAGTCATCATGGCGGTCTGGAACGGATGCAGAAGAAAAGGGAATAAGAACGGATCATAAGAGAAGAGAACAACTCATCAGATATGACATCTCCGGTGAGTCCCTGATTTCAGGGGTTATTTTACTTCTTTACTGGATCAGTGCTGTATTCACTGTAATGTGATGTGACCTGAGCTGGTGTCTGACCTCTATATGGAGGTATTGTAGGTTATACCTGAGCTGGTGTCTGACCTCTATATGGTCTCTATATGGTGGTGTTGTAGGTTATACCTGAGCTGATGTCTGACCTCTATGTGGTCTCTATATGGTGGTGTTGTAGGTTATACCTGAGCTGGTGTCTGACCTCTATTTGGTCTCTATATGGCGGTGTTGTAGGTTATATTGGCGCCGGTATAATGCCACCGTACATATGTCCCTGATCGACCCTGTGATAGGATTTACACTTATACTTTCCTGCTGGTGTTTATTTTAGAAGGTGGTGAGGTGCGTGACCAAGGGAAACGTGGAGGGGGATATTGTATGTGGGTGGAGCGGGATATTGTATGTGGCTGGGGGGGGTGATATTGTATGTGGGTGGAGGGGGATTGTATTGGGTGGGGGGGATACTGTTGTGGGGTGGAGGGGGATATTGTATGTGGGTGGAGGGGGATATATTATGTGGGTGGTGGGGGATATTGTATGTGGGTGGAGGGGGATATGGATGGAGCTACTTAGCCCTGTGTCTATGATGTGTTAGAAGGACATATGTGTGAGATACAGATATGTGACTCACTTGCTATTGTACTACGCAATACAGTTATGTTCTGCACACTGTATTATGTGGTAAAATGGGCGCGTTTATGTCCGATAGGCCGGTAAATTTTCATGTACAGTAGGGTGGGCCCCCCAAGATCAACTCCCCTGTGGGCCCCAGACCCCCCAGTCCGACACTGGGTGCAGAGACATCAGACGTAACAGGAGACAGACAGAAGGTCAGGAGCTCAGATAGCACAGAAACTGAACCAGCATCTCCAGGGTTAAGTCCAGAGATACTGGCAGGAGCTCAAGCTGGAACCAGCAAGACACAGCAACAGACTGCAATGAACTGACACAGAGTAAAGACACGAACTTCCTCTTATAGCCAGAGGTCAGGGCTGAAGAGGAAGGTGCACAGAACAGGAAACTAATAAATAGGCAGGAAGCTGCTGCGCGCATGCCCTAGGAGGCACAGTGCACAGACAGGACCCAGGAAGCAACAAGACTGAACAGGACAGGCAAGTACATAGCAGAAAACAGGCTGCCGGGACCCCTGCACAGGGAGCCCCAGCAGAGATATGGCAGGCACGGACAGGCCGAAGGTCCAAGGCAGGGACCGCAGCATGAACCGTGACAAATATGCACTACTTTGCCACTATAGTCACTGCCTCCTTATTCCTCAAACTCTTTGACTACCTACAGACACTTACAATGGTTTCCTTATCTCACTGTCTGTTTTACCCTCACATCTGACCTCCACTCTTCAGCTCTTCCACAGCATTAAGCCCTTCTTCTCAAAACCCATACAACCACCTTATGCTCTATCCTGCTTACACCTACTCACAATCTCCCTGCTTCTCTTGGCTGCTGGAGACATATCTCCTAATCCTGGGCTCCCTCAGCACATTCCCACGATTGTTTCACCCGTCTCTTACAGTCCAACTAGCACAAACTCCTGTAAACCCATACACCTCAAACCCATTCCCCTTGACCCCACCATATCTATCTCCGTAGCTGGAGCTCTTTGTAATGCACGTGCTGTATGCAACAAACTTCCATTATCCACGACCTTTTTATCTCATGCAACCTATCCTTCCTAGGTCTAACAGAAACCTGTCTGACACCTTCTGACACAACCTCCTGCTGCAATCTCTTACAGCACTGAATCCGCCCCAGAATCAGCATTCATATCTTCTGCATGAATGTACCCTTAAGTTATGTTCACACGGCATATAGCAGAGTATACTGTACGCTCTGGCTTATGCTGGGTGTTTAGAAGAATGCGCTGGCCAGTCCACACTTCTAAAATGCTGCGGGGTTGGCTCCATTCACTTTCATTTTCCCCGGCGTGTGAGTGTAGGGAAGAAGTGACATGGCAAGACACATGGCTGTACATACACTATATATAAGAAGAATTTTTTTTTTCCATGTGTATTTTATGTGTATTGTTGTCTTATTATCCACTATTATATTATTTATTATATATTGTCACATCTCTACACACTTTTCATCATCACTAATGTTTTACTATTTATTATATATTGTCACATCACATACACATTCTACCATTTATCAATGGCATTTTCTTATTTCACTTTTGTTTTCATTTGTCACTTTGTATATTCACACGGTTTGTTTGTCACTGTCTACACAATTTGCCCACACACACGTTTTGCAGTGATATATGTACACTTATTTGATCTATTAGTAGGGACTTGGTTATTCATTAACCATATGCGGGTGCCGTGCATTTGGTGCCGCATGCCGACTGTGTCTTTTCCCTCCTTCCGGCGTCTATGTGGAACTCGTGCACATGACCGGAAATGTGCATGCGCAGTTGAACCAGATTGCCAGAAGTGGGGCATGGTCCATTCGGTTTTGCGGCGCAGACGCCGAATAAGGCACATTTGCAATTAGATTAGTTTTTTCAGGTGCGGGAACTTTGTTCTAACATATAAAAGATCCATCAGAGCAATGAGTCTTCTGTCCGCTGAAGAAGCCTGTTGGCGAAACGCGTCAGTACGGGAGCCTAGCGATCCCCTTTGTACTATTTATCTGGGTAATGTTATTAACTTGTTATGATCCTTTACTATTTAGCCTGGATTACTTTTATATTTTAATTTTCTGCCCCATTTAATCTATTTGGGGTATAAAAATTTTTGTATAGATTAAAGGGGTATTTATATTTACATATGTCGCATCTCATCCTTGTATTCCACTAGAGCCGATAGCTTATGATTTGTTTGGTTGTACAATATTACTTTTTTCATTGCACTATTTTGCTTACTTTTGTAATTGTACGGCTTTTGTGTGGTTACATAACAGTGTGTTTATTGTGTACTTGTGATCCTATTTATCGCTGGTTCCTTTTTTATTGGTTTTCCTCTTTTGTATTTTTTTTGTAATTTTTGTATTTCTGATGTTTTGTGTTACTTGTTAATAATTTGCATTTTGTTAATAAAATCATGTTTGTAATTTTTTATTGAGATAAGACTCCAATGTTTTTTGTTTTTTTTAAAAAGTATATATACAGTACATACTCTACTCACATCCACACACAACGCCTAGCACTCTTGTCTCCTCCTTACCTGTCTCCTGTAGTCTAGTCAGGATGGCATTAGGCAAGAGCTTCTCTTCTTCTCTGATGAGGGCTGATCATAGGGGAAGTGGTATACAATGGGAGGGAACGATACAGCCCCAGATACAGAGTGTGCTGGACTGTGAGCAGTGTTCTGATTGGTGAAGCAGCCCCTGCTGACTCCTGCTCTACCAATCAGCGCTGCTCTCACTCTGCACTGACACTTGAGGCTGGTACCTACTCTGTCCCCCCAAGATGCACAGAAATATAGGAGGCAAAGGGTTAACTTCTTCCTCCCCTGTGTTCTGCTCTCCCCACTTACTGTATTCTCATGCTTTCATATGGATTATTTTTTATTGAAGTGGCTAAAAAGTGGGGGGACCGCCCCCCCACCTAGAAAAAAGTCCCCTCCATACACCCCTAAAGTTACACCTATGCTTGCTCTCCTCCAAACCATCCTCAACTCTGCTGCCCGTCTTATCCAAAAGCCTTTAAAAGCAACCTGAAAACCCATCTTTTCAGTATTGTCTATAACCTACAATAATCCTGCTGCCACTACATCCCCCACAAACATGTCTGGCCTTCAACTTCTTTCTCTTTTCTCCTCCCTTGCAGATTGTAAGCCTTTGTGGCAGGGTCTTCTCCCTCCTCAGTACCAGTTGTTATTCACTTATTATTGTCATCATTGAACTTGTTTGAAATATGTTATGTATTTAACCCCCCTCAAATGTACAGCGCCCTGAAACTAATGGCGCTTTAAAACAATAATAATAATTATAATAATAATGTATTACCAGTTTGAATTACTATAACAGTCAATATGGACAAAAATGTGAAGAACTGCATTGGTGAAATAATTGTTCCTGAGACAATCATTGACACAGTGGTTGCGTAATCTACTTTTTACCACAATATATATTACAAAACAAATATTCACTGTTTCAGCTGGGCACGTTATTTTTATCATTTAATGCCCACTCCCCATATTATACTACTAACACCCTAGAAGACGTATTAGCCATAACACAGCTATGAATAATACATATTATTGTAAAAATTTTGATTTTGCTGTAGAATAAATAACATCATTATTTTTTTTCCTTTACCATGCATACTTTCCAGCACTGCAACAATACTAAACATTTCTTAATATAGAGTAAGGGCGATGGGCAAAAACTTCAAGGAATTTAGTGGTTTAGCTTGAATAGTTTTAGCCCTGGGAAGCTAACAATGGTCTAATGACAGTTCCTGACCCACTATATATCTCATTTAATCATTTGAATGTCTCATAACAAAGTCATTTTACAATACCACTGAGTATGCTAGAGCTACATTCATGTCGTCAATTAAGGGTTTAATAAAGACAATCTATTTTTTTCTAAAAGTGTAGGCTTTACTGTTTGTATTTTGATAACTATAGTACATTGCAGTTTTTGGACTGTCTAGTGGGAATATCGTTATAGCCTTGAATTTTAAACACTGAAATATTGTTAGTTTTTTTTTTTTTTTAAATGGCCACAAATATATCAGTTAGGCTTGGTTCACATCTGCATCCGAGGTACTGTTTGGAGCCTCTGTTGCAAAAATTAAAAACAGACCTGTTTCACGATGGATATCAAAGACGCCTGAAGGATACAATTAACTACAATGGGTCGATCACGTTTCTGTTGATGTGTTCATATTTTTAACAGAAAAAATAATGTAGCATACTGCGCTATATTTTACATTGTTTTGACTAAAACTGCAATGTTCCAAACAGAACTTTTGACATAGATGGAAACCAGGCCTGAGAGGATTTTTTTCTCTAGTCCCATCTCATTACTTTACCTCTAAACTCCTTGAACAATAGGTCTATCTTCAACTGTCTCTAATCTCTCCTCCAACTCTCTTCTTGACCCACTGCAATCTGGTTTCCGAATTCACCACTGTACTGAAACCACCCTAACCAAAGTCAACAATGACCTAGTCATTGCTGAAGCCTCACACCACTACTCTGTCCTTGACTCTTAGACTTGTCCTCTGTCTTTGACACAATCGACCATTCACTCCTGCTAAAAATCCTCTCATCCCTCAGCATCACATTCCCTGATCTCCTAATACCTCGCTGATAGGACATTCAGTGCCTCTTACTCTTGCACCACCTCATCTTCTCACCCTTTGGCTGTTGGTGTCCCCAAGGTTCAGTCCTGGCCTACAACTCTTCTATCTATACTCTTGGCCTGAGTAAGCTCATAACATCACATGACTTTCAATACCACCTGTACGCTGACGACACCCAACTTTACATCTCCGGCCCAGATGTTAACTCTCTGCACTCCCGTATCCTCCTTCTTGTCTTCCCATCTCCTAAAACTAAATGTGGAAAAAAATGAATTTATAATCTTTCCACCACTTCACTCTATCGTCCCACATAATCTTTCTATCACAGTCAATGGCACTACACCCTCATCGGACCCATAAGCCTGCTGCCTTGGGATAACCTTTGATTCCTCTCTGTCTTTAAAACCACACATCCAAGCCCTTACCTCTACCTGCCGCCTCCACCTGCCCATTAGGGCAGTGTTAAGGTAGCCATACAAATTAGAGATTGAAACTCACATTGGTGTAATTTATGGCAAAAATCTACTCCAGTTCATAGCTGGCATAAATTTCAGTAGCACATGGATAGCCAAAGATACTTCAAATTTATTAAGAAATATGTGTGTCTTGGGCCTCTTACTTAGTAGATCTCCTCCAAGGTTTTCAAGAAAAATCTCCAAAAATCTACCAGTCAGCATGAAAAGATTAACTGGCACGATTCACTATATATTGATTAATACACATAATTATACGAGTCACCACCAGAGGACATGGTTTCAAAGGATAATCTACATTAATAATGTCTCATCCACAAGGCAAGAAGTGAAAATGGAAGGCCAAAGATCAGATATATGGATAAAGTCTCTTAGGCATGGTGACGGAGCTCTGCACAATGTTGACTTGACACCCTAATAGACATTTCGTGTAGATGGCTTCCTTTAGGGCATTGGATGTCTTAACCCAAACTAAAAAGTAATGTCTACCGATAACATGATTGGGCCCATTAACCAAGCCTCTAGGCTCTTGTGTTGGATCCAAACCAGAAGTGAACACTGGTTCACTTTAGGCAATCAAGTGAAATTGCACCTAGGACATGTGCAACACTTAAACTGGAGCCAGAGTAGAAAAATGTCAAATGCAAACACAAATGAATATGTTACCAGACTCAGAACTATCATGTATTCATGGAGGTGACACTGAAATAAATAAAAAATAAAAAAAACTAAATAAATATATAGTGCAAACATTCTTTAATAAATATATAACAATTGCAAGGAATGTGAAAAGCTTGAAATTCATTTGACATTTATTTGAACATTTCAGAGTAAAATATAAAAGAGTCTAGTGCTGGTGATCATAGCATCTAGAGTTCTAATAATCCCTGGGGAACAAGTAATACAGCATAAAATAACAACACTTACACGCAAGGGAAAAAAATCTACAGACAATGTGGTGGTTAAAAACAAATCTCACGTTCTCAGTTATGCACAATGTTAAGTGTAATATAGCAGTTTGACGTTTTGTAATGTGTTTCATTTTTTTCAAAGCCATAAAGGATTTGTATTTTTCTCATAATCTTGAAGAAAGGGGTCACGTGTCATTTCATTGACATCACCAATACCGTACCATGAAGCATCTAGGAAAGATATATTTAGTTTTATCTCTACCTACAGTTGTCAGTGGGAAGTTATAAACAAAGAATTGGCCTATGTGTGTCAGTAAATAGTGACAATCATTCAATTTAGA
>JAODAL010028985.1:0-52402 GCA_025379985.1 Phyllomedusa bahiana | reverse complement strand
TAAAATTTGTGAAATGGAGCCTTGATTTCCCAAGCCTCTGGGTCGAGGGGCACTAGCAAACTGATCTTCCTCATCTTCCTCCTCCGCCTCAAATTTCGCGCCAACCTCTTTCAAGGCAGGGACGTCGGTAACGTCGGTGTCTAGGAATACCTCCTCCTCCTCCGCTGCCTCCGGCACAGCTTCAACACACGCCCTGAACTTGCCTGAGATGATGCAACCCTGAGAGCTGATGCGCCACTTGCACTAGCTCTGGACCCCGAATCACTGCCTAATGAAGACCGATGAAATTGTGAAACTGTCGGGCCTTGTGATTTGACGGAGAGAAAGGCTCCGTGTCCGCATCTGTGTCCGTCTCCTCCTCCGTGCGCTGGCGGACCTGTTGTTTCAGAGTGTCCAACGATCGTTCCAGACTAAGATCACCACAATGCTCATTGCTGACAAGGGCATTGTCCGCACTGACCATTTTGGTGGCTTCTTCAAAACTGGCAAGGATGGTGCAGAGCTCTTTCACCTGCCTCAACTCTCGGTGGTTCAACACCCCGAGGTCCGCACCGCTGCTTGTCAGACCATGTGTCACTTCATACTGCGTAATGGCATTGCGTAATAGCATTACCACAATCGCTGGAGCATGTAGGGAAGTGGAATTCCAGCGTGTTGCCATGTCAACAATGAGACGGTTGACGGGGAGGCCGAGCTGACGCTGCAACGCAGCCAGTCGGGACGAAGCAGGGTGCGAACGGCGGAAGTGCGAACTTAGACTTCGAGCCTTCCTCAGCAGGCAGTCCAGACCCGGGTAGCTCTTTAGAAATTTCTGGACGACAAGGTTCATGACATGTGCCAGGCAAGGGATGTGCTCCAGCCTACCGATCTTAAGGGCGGCCAGCAGATTTCGCCCGTTATCGCACACCACCTTGCCTGGCACAAGGTTCTTGGCACCCAGCCAGCGCTCGGTCTCGTTGCGGAGAGCTCCTGACCTGTGTGTGGAGGTCTCAAGACAGATTAATTTCAACACGACCTGGTTTCTCGGGCACGTGATGCCACCAGAGGACTTTGGGGGAAGAACCCTGCACCATCCCTGCGGTTTTGAAGAGCGTGCGCCGAGCCTGAGAGCCACCGTCACCCCCAGAGACATCCACCCAGCTCACCCAGTGAGCTGTCACAGAGATATAGCGGCCTTGGCCGTGCTTACTAGTCCATGTGTCAGTGGTCAGATGGACTTTTCCGGCCACAGATGCAGACAACGCGCTTGAAATTTTAGATGACACGTGGCTGGCCAGGGCAGGGACGGCTTTTCTGGCAAAGAAATGCCTGCTCGGCATCTGGTATTGGGGCAGGCAAGGGCCATGACGTGGGAACCCATCTGTGTCCACCAGACGGAAAGGCAACATTTCCAAGGCCAAAAGCCTGGCAATGCCAACATTCAGGCTTTTGGCTTTGGGATGGTTGGGTTAAAGTGTTTCTTCTGCTCCCAAACCTGGAAGACAGAAGGCTGGCTGCTAGACTGGCCGCTGTACGGCGTGCAGGTCGTCAAACTGGCGGAAGGAGAAGGGGTAGGATGGGTTTCTGGTGGTGCTGGTGGTACTCGGGCGACGGTGGAGGCTGAAGCGGAGGCTGATCCCTGATCATGACTCTGAGAGACATGGGCAGCTGAGGAACGCTTGGTGGTGGCGGAGGAGAAGGAGGCGGAGACAGAGGATGTGACAGTGGTTGGAGGCCCGGCGTCGGTCTGGCCTTTTTTGGCCAAGTGTTGCCGTCATTTCCACTCATGCATTCGCTGCATGTGACTAGACATGTTGGTGGTGGTTAACCACCTAAGGTTCTTGCCTCTACTTATGCGTTTACGGCATAGGTGGAATATGACATTGCTGGGTGAATCAGAGGCTTGGTCAAAGAAGGCCCAGGCTTGAGAGTTCCTGGACCTTTTTGACGGCGATAAGCGAGGAGCGGGGTTTGCGCTGACCGTGGATGGCGGAATCATATCAGCGGACTTCTGCGACCACCCTCTCCCTTTTTGAGGCGGAACCCGTACTTACACTACCCCATCGTCTTCCTCCTCGTCCAGTGATGAAGCGCTCGCAAGCAAATTCTGCTGAAAAGACCACGTTGGATCCGCAATGTCGTCATCATCATCATCAACACAGGTGACTTCGTCGTACTGACATTCTGCATCCAGGAGCTTCGGGCTAGAAGCAAGAGGTGACTGCAAGGCGTTGCCGACCGCCCGGATTTTTGCCGATTGACCGGCTTCCTTCTCCTCCTCTGATGGCATCATAACTGGGCGTCAGAGCAGAGAAAATCATCCTCTTTGGCCTCTTGATCTTTTAACATGCCTTCTGACCCCAACCGCATTTTGTCATAAAAGAGGTCTTCAGAAAATGGATTATCCACAGTGGTGGGTACACGAGTTGACATTTGGGCTGCTTCATGTTGGACGGAGGCTGGTGATGTGATGACATTTGGGGCCCGTGATGGGAGGCGGGGAAAGGTAAAAACTGCTGGATGCAGGTTGCATTAACCACTGAAGGACAGATTGGCGACGCTGTTCGTTACTGAGTTTCCCACAGGGCCCTGACCCAGCGATGACAGACCTGACGGCCCTGCAAACTGACGATCCGCTGGCATGCGTGTTGTCGCCGCACTGGAAGGAGCACCTTTCCCCTGTACCTCTACCTCCATGTCCTACCCCCTCTTTGCTCGCTTACCACCTGAATTTCGTTTCCTGTTCAGAAATATAAAAATTTGAGAAGGTAGGGGAAAGAGTTTGGAAAGTCTCTTATTAAAAGACGGCAAATCACAGCTATTCTCAAAATCCTCAAATCAAAACAAATTGCTGGTTTCAAATATATCTGCAAAGTAGATCTATCAACAAAGCTGGCCTGCGCCAAAGTGAAAAAACACGTATCTAAAATGTTATTCGGATAATACAAGGTATTTTTGGCACCTATCAATTCACCTGTGGGAATAAAAAAATTGCTGTATTCAAATTTAAATGCAAGCTGCCTCAATGAACAAAGCTGTAGTGCGCCCAAAATCAAAAAACACGTATTGTTATGTATTCGTATAATACAAGATATTTTTGGCACCTTTCAATTCACCTGTGGTGACTATAAAATTGCTGGATTCAAAATTTTAAGTGCAAGGTGGATATATCAACAAAGGTGGAATGGGAAAATTGAAAATGAACACCTATCTGAAATGTATACTGATAATAAAAGTGGAGTTTTTTCACCTAACAAAGAGACCCGCAGTTACTAGAAAGATGTGTATCCTATAAGTTCAGGCTGCCAATATCCAGGAAATATTTCAATAGAAAACTGTTAAGAATAAAGCTATTGCAGTGCATGTCTACACTAAGTCTTGGTGAACTTTATCCAGTATTCTTTATAGAGCTTATCTGTGTTCGCCCATGGGGGCCCCCCCTCCGCTTCCCCCCGTGACTTTACAGCGGGAGATGCTCCTGTAAAATTCTCTACCTAACTATATAATATGTTCCAATCTCTAATCTATCTAAATTGTAAGGATCACAGCTAATAGTAGAGGTTTCTCTGTGAAGAAATATAATAATTTCGCTGAGCTTTTTTGGAACATGCAGGCGCACGTCCTACTGCTATGAGATGCTGACACACACTGATCATGAACGGGAGGGCTGTTCTATGTAAAACGAGGTATGTGATTTTTCCAGCCAATCGCAAATACACATCCCAGTCATGACGTCGCACACACATCTCACCCTGCTCTATTCTGAAAGTGATTTGCTGGCCGCCAAAAGGGACAGAAAGCCCCTGAAATGGCGCGATCTTAATCGATGATGCACAGATTTTAACCTAAATTATCGCATGATCTAAAAAATCCGATTTCAACTTTCTCGATAATAATCGCTCAACACTAGTCATGATCATTGAAGTTTTGAGACCACTTAGATTGGCATATGCTCAGAGCTCTGATCTGTTGAAAGGGGTGGGGGGAGCCTGTCGGGCTCCGCCGTCCGGTAATGGATGTCACTCATGACTCTTCTATTTTGTAGATATGCAAGTCGGTGGTCATGGTGCTAGGGGCCTACCCTACGGTATCTTGCTAAATTACTTTGGTCTTTTGTATTAACATTGTAGTGCCTTTGTTCATTTTATGGTCTTGTGATTATTATATGCTTATTGAAAACTGTTTAATAAAAATCTATTATCAGAAAATAATACACTCTTCAAATATTAAACCTGTGGTTCCATTATAAGTAGCGCACCATATATCACTTTTTCAAACTCTCCATGAAGCCGGAGTATACGGTAACGTCCAGAATATGCATTAACAGTATCCTTCATGCATAGACATGGGGCGAAATGCATGAACGGGGCTGCGCCAGTATTCTAGGGTTCTTTTAGCCAACAAATTGGCGCAGACCTGTTTTCTGGAATTATAATGAGGCACACTTCAAAATTAGGTGCATTACGGGCACTCGCGGCACATTGTAATGCGCCTGAGATCGGGGGGGCGTTCTGGAGGCGTGTCGCACCACACCCATATGATTCTACACATTTATGACGGGAGGTCGGAAAAACTAGGAGCATTACTGCTGGGACAGCCAGACCAAGTTACAAGTGGTTTACCTGAGCCTGAGTTGACTTTTTGTAGCTAGAAAGCGCTAAATCTATGGGCTTGTCCCCACGGCAGGGTTTTTGGATGTTTTTTCCGACAGTTTGCGGTTTTACAAACCGTCTGAAAACCTGAAACAAACTCTCTCCCATTGACTTCAATAGAAAAACTGCCCAGCAGTGCCCATTGAATGGTTTTTCCGCCGGGCGGTTTTTCAGACCATCGGAGGACCGCAAAGCACAGAACATGTTCATTCTTCCGACCGGTTTCTAGATGGAAAATTAACATTGGAGTCAATGTAAACCGCCGTGCTCTACCTGTGGATCTTATAATTGGGGAATAACTTATATTTGGATTTTCCTCATGTGGCTTTTGTTTGTCGCATCAAAACTTTCAGGAACAGTTTTTGTAGCTTAACCACTATCTGTGCTTCAAATCCAAGTAAGTTCACTGCGTGTAATCGTAGTCTACAAAACCTCAACACTATAATACTGTTCTGTTGGTGCAGATTCAAGTACCTGGTTTCTCTGAAAATAAAACAGTGTCTTTGTCACGTTCGTGCCAGATAGGCCCTCTGCATCAGGCTCTGGTCGGCGGCCACGGCCGCTGTGACCGTAACTGCGGCTTCGGCATCTACATTTCTTCTAGTGTGAACGCTGTTTGCAAACTCTGTATGCCTAATTGATTTCTGGCCAACACCCGTGACCAGAAACCTTCCAGCACTATTGGGGTTAACGTCTTCTCTTGGTGATTGACTGTTCCTTCTTCCTATCACTTCTGCTCTCCTTCTTCAGCTTCCCTATTTATAGCCTCACCTTCCTGTCCTCCTTGCCTGCTATATGGTTCTCTTTCCCTATAGTTTGCCTGTACTCTCATTTGCCTTTCTGTGCTCTCTGACTCTTGCTTGGTTCCTGGTTACTCTTTTGTTTCGCGTTTTTGTACTGTGCTGCTCATTTGTTACTGACCTGGCCTGCCCGACTTCACTTGTTTGTTCCGTGTTTGTTTGTCTTCGTCTGTGTTTCACTTAGCTCAGAGCAGTAATCAGTCTTCAGGTTGGGGCCGACCTAGTAATGAGTTGGGTTCCCAAAAAGGCAGGGACATAGGTTGGGACCAGTGTCAGGGCCTCACTCATCTGTGTCTCTGCGTGTGTCTCTGATAGTCTTATATTGTTTTTTGCTCCTAAAGACCTGCCAGTTATTTTCAGGGGATATCTTATTTTTCCATGAACAAGAATTCACATTTGTTCCATATTGTAGTCATGTCATCACAAACATCAGCATAACGAGGCAGCCATTAGTGCCAATTTCTCAGATTACTCAGCATGTTTTTCTGTTGGCAGCCTGTTTGGACCCTATGATGACTGTTATTATGGTGTCTATATCTTGCCCTTGCCATTGGATTCCAGCAGTATACACCAGTATCGTGAAAAGATATTCAAGCCATAATATGGAGTCCGTTGGAGCTGGGAGCCCAGAAGCTCACATCAAGCAACTGCAAACTACGGTGGCTAATATGCGGATTGAGATGCAGGCATTGAAGATCAAGTGCGATGCTTATGAAGGTCAGAATTCCCACAATATCCAAGTTTATGGACAAGCCATTCAAGAGCTATGTGGGACCGTGCAGACATTATCTGACCGGATACTCCACTTGGAGAACCAAGCCTCTGGACCACCCACTTCGGTGCCGGTAGTGAGCCCTAAGTTGCCACCATTCAGATTCGGCGGAGACCGCAACAAATTCTGGGGATTTCTCAATCAATGTAGATTATACTTCGATACAAACCCAACTCAGTTCCCTACTGATAGATCTAAGGTCCTATGCATTATTATGCTTTTGACACATAAAGCCATTGCCTGGGCTAGCCCCTTGATTAAAACTCAAGATGCCCAGCTGAATCACCCGGAAGACTTCGTCGACGCTATGAGTCAGATGTTTGACGATCCAAATCGTGGTGCTACAGCTGAAGCGGCAATACTAGCATTGAGCAAGGCCAAATGCCCTGTTGCCGAGTGTGCAATGGAATTCAAAAGGTGGGCAATCGACACCAACTGGAATGATGCAGCGAAGATATCTTTTTTTAGGAAAGGACTATGCAGCGCATTAAAAGACGAACTTGCCCGTGCAGAGGCCACCTTAGGTTTGGATGCTTTTATTAACCATTGCATTCGAATTGATACCCGACTATCTGAACGACAACAAGAAAAATGGGCTACTTTGAATTATGACACCAAGCAGGCCCCGTCTGTTCCTGTCTTCTTTCCCATGGAACCCCAGGGAAAAATTCGCAGAGAATCGGGAAGCGCGCCTATGCAAGTAGATTCTATATTGAAATGTGAGAGCGTAGACAGAAGAGAGTAATGGCTCCGGGAAAGTTTATGCTTTTACTGTGGAAAGTCTGACCACTTCCTCATCAACTGCCCTAGATGTCCATGGAGATTGGTGGCAGCCATCATGGATCCTGACTGCTCAGATGGAGAATCAATTGCTTCAGAGACAGTTATCCATTCCATTTCATCAGTGGCACCTCATATTAAAAAAGAGAATAAAGACGCTCATTGCTTTCTCCCCATTAAGTTCCTGGTGAACTCTCAGTGGGTATCCACCTCGGCTATGGTGGACTCTGGGGCAAGTGGCAATTTCATGGACCTATCCGTTGCTCAAAAGAATGGGGTTAAATTCCAGAAAAAACTCTCACCCGTGGTAATGGAGACCATAGATGGATCTCCACTGAGCTCAGGCCCAGTTGGTGAAGAGACAGAACCACTTGTAATCATTATGACACCCCAGCACCATGAAGTCCTGTCATTCCTATTGATCTCTTCTCCACACTTTTCTGTTATCCTAGGCCTACCCTGGTTGCAAGCAAAGAACCCGGTTATCAACTGGGAAACCAAGGACATAAGCTTCCCAGCGGAGGATGTTCTTTCAACAGCTTACTCTGAACAAGGCCCCGAAGATTCAGTTCAAAACAATAAAATAATGGAACTACCCTCTGAATACAAGAAATATGTGGATGTTGGCAGCAAACAGAATGCAGACAAGCTCCCCCCCACACCGACCCTACGATTACCCCATAGAGTTGCTTCCGGGTGCACCTATACCTTTTGGAAACATCTACCCTTTGGCAGGTCCTGATTTAAAAGTCCTCAAGGACTACATAGAGGAAAACCTGGCTAAGGGGTTCATCCGTCCATCTTCCTCACCAGCAGGGGCTCCCATATTTTTTGTTAAAAAGGACGGTTCTTTAAGAGCTTGCATTGATTACAGAGAACTTAATAAAATCACAATAAAAAAAATGTTATCCTCTACCACTAATCCCTGAACTTCTGGAGAGAGTGTGGCATGTGAAGATTTTTTCCAAATTAGATCTACGAGACGCCTACAACCTGCTCTGTATCAGATCTGGGGATGAATGGAAAACGGCTTTTAGGTCACGTTATGGACACTTTGAATATTGTGTTATGCCTTTTGGCCTTTGTAATGCCCCGGCCACCTTCCAACATCTCGTCAATGACATCTTCAGAGATCTCCTGGACCAGTTCATAGTCATCTATTTGGACGATATCCTGATTTTCTCCAACTCGATGGAAGAACACCAGAGACATGTGAAACTTGTTCTGGAGTTGCTAAGAGAGAACCAACTTTACATTAAGATTGAAAAATGTGAATTCCATCAGACCCAGATCCAATTCCTTGGCTATGTAATTTCACCAAATGGTCTACAAATGGACTCTAGCAAGATCAAAGCAATAGTAGACTGGCCTACCCCCAGAAACATAAAAGATGTTCAACGTTTCATAGGTTTTGCCAATTTCTATACTGTAGACGCTTCATCAAGAATTTCTCGGAAATAATTTTTCCTATTACACAGTTGACTAAGAAGAAAAATGCTTTTATTTGGTCTCCTCAAGCGCAAGAATCCTTCTCTATTCTGAAGGCCAAGTTCACTACAGCCCCTGTATTAATTCATCCTGACCCAGAACGCGCCATCATTGTGGAAGTGGACGCTTCAGACTGTGCTGTAGGGGCTATACTGTCTCAGAGAACAGGAGACAAGAGCTTATTACATCCTTGTGCGTTTTTCTTCCGACGTTTATCACCCGCTGAGAGGAATTATGATGTGGGAAATAAAGAACTGTTAGCTATTGTTGCAGCCTTTAATGAATGGAGACATCATCTTCAAGGAATCTCACAGCAAATAATAGTTCTAACTGATCACCGTAATCTGGAATGCGTTAGATCTGCCAAGTGTCTGTCTCCTCGCCAAGCTCGTTGGAGTATTTTCCTCAACCAATTCAACTTTATAATCTCATACAGGCCCGGATCTCATAATGGCAAGGCAGATGCTCTATCAAGAATGTTCTCCAGTGATTCCACTCTTGCTATTCCACCTAAGACCATTGTTCCTGAATCTAATGTTGTGGGAGTAATTCATAATAAGGACTTGCTCAAGGAGATAAGAGAGGCCTATGGCACCGACTCCTTGCTGTCCCAATTAATGCTTAAGAACAAGATGTGGACCCATGGGCAGCAGCTTTATATACCCAAAACAGTAAGACTGAAAATTCTCAGGTTAGCCCATGATTCTAAGATTGCCGGTCACAAAGGAGTACAGAAGACACAGGAATTTTTATCCCAATTCTTTTGGTGGTCCAATTATCCACGTTCTTCACCCTCGGGTTTTTACAACCTTTGCCAGTCCCCTCTCGCCCCTGGGGTACCATTTTCATGGAGTTCAACGTAGATCTACCTACCTCTAGGGGGAAAAATACAATTCTCGTGGTGGTTGACCGACTCACCAAGGCGGCACATTTCATTCCATTTACCGGTCTACCCTCTGCCAAAGACACTGCTGACCTCATAGTTCAGAATGTGTTTCGTCTTCATGGCGTTCCTGATGAAGTTATCTTGGATTGTGGGGTACAGTTTACATCAAACTTTTGGCGGAGTTTTTGCTCAGCACTTGATATTGATATTAATCTATCAACCACCTTTCACCCACAATCTAATGGACAGACTGAACGTACAAATCAGACCCTGGAACAGTACCTGCGATGTTATATTTGTCATTTACAAGATGACTGGGTTTATCTGCTTCCTGTGGCTGAATTTTCGTACAATAATTCCCAAAATGCCTGTAGTGGGCGGCGCCGCGCTCCGCCCCGTGGGCCACAGGCGCACCCGTGCCCTGTCTCCGGGATCCCGGCCCGGGACGGGTGGCGCTGCTGGCCGCGGGACGGGCCGTGGGCGCGCTCGCTCCGGTCACTCACCTGACCTCGTTCCTGCTCTGTCGGCGTCCCCTGCTGGCCGTGGCGCGCGTGCCCACTCTCTAGCGCACGCGCGCGCTCGTCCTTGTGCATTTAAAGGGCCAGCGCGCCGATAATGGGCTGCTTGCCAGGTGCTGCCACTATTTATTGGGGACGTCAGCGGGACTTCCTTTGCTGGATCTATGTTGCCCCGTGCCCTAGAGAAAGCGTTCCAAAAGTATATCCTCGCCTTACCATGTACCAGACCCCTTGCTACGTTTCTCGACTCCGAACCTCTGCCGCCTGCCTTGACCTTCCTGCCTGTCCACGACCACGAACCATTGGTTAGATTAGTAGACAGAAGACCAAAAGAAATAGATCCAAAAATAATCTAACGTGGTCTCAAGTAAAGGCCCTAAGAGAATTGCGGGAGAATAAAAATTGGATTATCAAAAGGGCTGATAAAGGTGGGGCAACGGTGGTGATGGATGCTGGCCTCTATGTATCACAGGTGCATAAATTATTAGAGGATACAACTACTTACCGTAGATTAAGTGAGAATCCAACTAAACATTATCTCAACAAGTTAGAACGTCTGTTAAATGAGGGTGTGTCCCTAGGTGTCTTTACGGAAAAAGAGAGAAAATATCTACTGGGGAAAAATCATATGGTCCCCGTGTTCTACGGTGCACCAAAAGTGCATAAAAATGATTTTCCTCTAGGTTTGAGACCGATTATTTCAGGCAACGAATCTCTATGTGAACGCCTTAGCACATGGGTAGATCGACACTTGCAGCTTATTGTACGCAAGTTACCAGGCTACATAAAAGATACGAAATCAATACTCAAAACCATGTCAGGGAGACCTGGGAAGATTTAAATTATACATGGATAGGCTGCGACGTAGTCAGCCTATATTCATGCATACCCCATGATTTAGTCTTAATTGCTGTCACTTTCTTCCTAAAACAAAACAGTACATATAGCAATGAGGTCCAGGATTTCCTTCTACAGGCAATAGAATTTCTCCTTAAGAGCAATTTTTTCAAATTTGATAAAAACTACTTCCTGCAATTAGTGGGAGCACCTATGGGAGCCACAGCGTCACCTTCGCTAGCTAATATAACAATGTCATGGTGGGAGCACCATGTCATTTATCATACTAGCAATCCTTATTTGGACTGTATAGTCTGGTATGGGCGCTACATCGACGACCTCCTAATAATCTGGGGTCGCGATGTAGCGCTCATACAACCCTTCCTGGAGTACCTCAATCTAAATCCGTTCAATTTGCGGTATACAGGAGTTTGGAATCAAAATGAGATTCCTTTTTTGGATGTCCTCCTAAGGGGTGACAGTGTAGGGAAAAAAGGGGAGTTAACGACCCTATATCGCAAACCCAATTCTGGCAACTCTATTTTAAGAGCAAATAGTTGCAATCTACTGATACTATAAAGGCCATACCTTATGGCGAGTATGTACGAGCCCGCAGACTCTGTATCCTGGACGAGGATTTTGAAGGGGCAGTTAAGGCTGTAGATAAAAGATTGGAGGAGAGAGGATATTCTAGGAGAGATTTGGAGAGAGCAAAATCTGAAATTAAGGGGAAGACGCAGCAAGAGCTCCTAAAAGATACTGATTGGGGAGCCATGTAAATAAGTTCAATAATAAAAAGATAGCATTTACCCCCAAAAATATAGCAGGAACTTTTAGGGAAATCAAAGCTGTATTCCATAAAAATGTCAACATATTGGGGACAAGTTTGAAACCTTGGCAGAAATATTAGAGGAAGGAGTAGTATGCATTCCAAAGAGAAATCAGTGTGACGAAAACAGCCTAGTCCGCTGTTTACCCTTGCCCACACCGGCACAAGGAGAACCAGGGAGGACGAGAGATCAAAACTCTCCTCGCCAGGCCCTCTGAACGGCTGCCACCGGGTTTCTGGTTTAGTTTATAAGACCGGTCCATGACCAATCTTATAACAAGGCCGAAACCAACCTTGGGGAAAGCTATATATCATAGACCGAGTATTAGGCGTGTGAGGTCGTTGATGGAAGACAGACTAACTCAGATTAAAGTTATAGTTTAATTAGCCTTGGAGGGCACACTAGACAGATAAATTTTATACACGAGGGGATAACAATATACAGGTAGGAGACAGAGGCAAATACAATTATGGAGTACAGACAAAAGGCAGTTAAAATATCAAGTTACCGTGGGTTGCTTGCTTGGGTACCAAGGCCGCATGGGGGCAGAGGTGGCCTGGCTGCTGAGTGATGATGTCATGGACCTGCTCTCATTTTACCCCCGGGATCAAACAGAAGAGCCGCCCCTTGCTCTGGCTTATATCGTGAGGGGACAGCCCACGTGGCAGCCCCCTTAACACCCCTGGGACGGCCTTTGAGCTCCTCCCACTCAGGTCAGGCAGTTTTGATACAAACCAAAAAACGGACCATAACTCGGCAGGGCATCGACAAAGAACCGCGCCAGTGGTACCATCCGAAACCGTCTGGGCTTTCCTGACGCCTGGATATCAAACATGCCCATCCTATGGGCCCTCAGGGTCCAGTTCTGGATATCTCCGTCCCCATGCGTCCTGCAAATCTGGAAATTGTGGCTGTGGGTGTGGAGAGTTCCTGTTATGCGATATGGACTCGCCAGGCCCCAGTTATGAGCGGTTCGCCTATGAATCGATAGAAATATCGGAGACGACCCGACTGGGTTTTGATTACTGGGTTTTTTTGAAGCCCGGATGGATTTGTTCAGGGCAAGAGATTCATGAGTTTTTTTTGATGGGTTGCCCCCCCGTGGGCAACTTCCTATAGAAAGGCAATTTACACAGGGCTTTTTGCTGTGGTGGGCAGCTGTGATTGACGGATTGTTTTTAAGGTTTGGGAGTGGAGAACTGTCAGAGAGTGGGGGATGAAATAAAGTGACTTCTACATCACAATCAGAACTTAGGAAACTTAATTTCACCTAGTACCTACAAAACAGTAGCGACCCAAGGTAGAACCTGGCTGGCCAAAAGGGTTTTTATGTGTTTAGGCAATAGGTGCAATGTGTGCAAATTTTAGCATAAAAACAAATGTATTTAAAGATGCAAAGATGTCTGAGAAATTTGAGATAAAAGTTTCATGAATTGCAACACACACCATGCGATATATATCATTGAGTGCACAATATGCCAGAAAAAATATGTGGGTAGTACCACACGTAAAGTAAAAACCCGTATAATGGAGCACGTAACAAGTGTTAAGAAAAAAACAGGGAACTATGTTGGGAGCTGCCAGACACTTTCTGGATTGCATGAAGGGAACACAACAAGTTTAAAAATATTATGCCGTAGAAAAGGTCATATGCCCCGAGAGGAGGGGGGATTGTTACAAAAAAATTGAGGCTAAGGAGGCTATTGGATCCTCAGGCTAGGCACGAGGACACCGCAAGGTCTCAACTATAGAACAGACTGTTCTATATTTATTAATACCCTTTGTATATAATGAATATGGGTTTTATACATTTGGCATATATCATCCCATACCATAACATATTATATATTAGTAAATATTGTAAATATATGATGTGGGAAGGTGAGACAGGTGTTTATATATAAGCAGTACACCTTGATAGATATTTTCAACATCTTTGATGGTATATACAACCTGCATATATTGTATGGATATACAAGTATGTTTCCTCTGTTATTGGAATATGTGTATGAGTATGGGATATATTTATCTTGCATATATTTTATAGATACAGAAGTGTGTTTCCCTTTAAACGGAATACGTTGATTTGGAACTGTGATTGGGGAAATTTGCAGCCATTGGTTTTAGATTTTTTATAAATATAGCAGCCAAATATTACGTACATATATGTGAGCAAGAGTTTTTAAACTCGAAACGCGTCAGTGCTTTCCGTATGCTGGGACATCTGTTTGTGCTTTGCGGGTCATTTTAATTTGCACAATAAAGCTGTTTGTTTACCTACGTCGGAGCTGGGAGTTGTTTGCGGTACAAGCCTCTTTCTGAGTAAGCGCCTGGAAACCCTGTTTGGAATTGGCATTGCCGCCTGCCCTGACCTTACTGCCTGCCCACGACTACGATTCCTGGACTACGATTCTGTACCTTGCTGCACCTCGGCCGCCATCGCAAGCAAGTCACGTCAGGGGTAACGACCTGGTAGCCTCACGTCGCAGCAAATCCATCCCGCTTTGCGGCGGACTCTGGTGAAAACCGGGGGCTACTTAGACTCGCTCCCTGGCGGGGCTTAACTACCATCGCTTGCGGTGGTCCAGAGGATCCACCACCCAGCCGTTACAATGCCTCTACCAAACAGACTCCTTTCTTTGCAAATTTGGGATACCATCCAAATATTTTTTCCAAAATTTCCTGCTGTTTACATATTCAGCTGCGGCGGGAAAGGATCTTGCATACCAGAAAATTATAAATACTAAAGGAGACACTTGAGAAGGCGCAAGAAAATTACAAGAAGACGGCAGATAAACGTCGTAGGCCAGCACCAACTTTTAAAGTGGGGGATTTTTTCAGGAACCAGCTACAATTTCCTCATTTTAAATGGCAGGTTTATGGGCCGAAGAAAAATTCGTGGGAACCTGTGAGTAACATTAATGCTCCCCGACTGATCAAACATTTTCATCAAAGACCTATAGGAAAAGGGAAGGTCAGGTATCGTCCGGGGGGTTTTTGATTTTGGGGGGGTAATTTTCAGGAACCCTTTTTGCACGGGGCCTTTACCCCTTTGTGAACTAAACCCTAATAAAAAGTTTTTTGGAAGGGCCCAAAGGAAAACCCAAAGGGCCCTTCTGTGATATGAGGTTTTCCCCCTGATTTGGGGTTTGATCTAAAAGTTTTTTCACCCTGCCCAAATTTTTTTAAAGGGATGGTAAAACCCCACTACTTCCTTTTTTTTTTTGGAAACCATTTTTTTGTTGTTTTTACAGATAAATTATTTTAGAAAAGAGTTTGTCAAGAAAGTGGGACGAGCCCCCAAAATGTGATCTTTTTCCTTTGACATAAAAAGTAAAATTTATCCAGCCCGGGAAAGGGTTCCCAAAATGGGAAGGGTTGTCCTTGTGATGTTTAAACCAAATTTTCCAGGGCCCCTTGGGTCCATTTTTAGCAAAAAAAAAAATTTTAAAACCCAATGTTAAAAAAACGGGTTGTCTTCAGCGGTGAAAAAACTATAGAGCAGAGTTTTGTTAAATATGGCCCCTCTGCTGAGGGAAAAAACTAAAAAAACTCCCAGTATCCCGGCCCTATGTGATTTTAAATTTGGCAGGGGGGGAAGACACAGGCTGCATTTTTTCCTAATAGGGGAAAAATAGGGGTTTTGTAGTTGTCAATATCGTCTTAAAACAAAAGTGGGTAAATAAAGGGTTATAAATTCCCAGACACCAATTTTATTCCCACGCTTTTTAGTAGTTTTCAAAATTTTGCCCCGGGGGAATTTATAAACCTGTCTATTGGGGGTCTTTAGATTTTAGCGTTTTTAGCTCCCAAAAAATTTTAAATAGAAAACCCTTTAATTTGGGTTTCTGGTTTTTTCCAAGAAGTAATGCCCCCTTAGTTTTGCCGTCCTCCCATCAGAAAATGGGAGAATTCATCCGGGTTGGGGTGCGACCCCTCAAAAACCGCCCCCACATTTGGACGCATTAAAAAGTGCGGGTTTGCCCCACGAAAGTGCCTTTAATTTTTTAGGAGTGCCCCTGCTAAAATACATCGGATAACAAATTTAAATTCGATGTATGGCAGGCTGCAAACATTTTTTTTGAGTGAAAGACACAAAAACTATGGCGACCCCCGGTTACACAGTCGCCATAGTCATTCGGCCCCCTAGGGGAATAACTTTAAAATAGAGAGGGTACATGGGGGGGTGGGGACACTTGGGGAATTCTTTGGGGTCAAAAAGGTAATGTTCACAGGGGGCGAAATTTCTGGGGTAGGGCCGTGGGGTTTGGGAGTCCGTGATCGGGAAATTTTTCCCCAAAGTTGTCATGAAAATTGTAAAACCCGGGGGCGTTTTTCGCCAAAAGGGTAATTGACATGTCATTTTTTCTCCCCGCGCGTAAAATTTGGGAAGTTTGTAGTGGGGGGTGGATTTAAATTCCATAGTTCTTCTATGAAAACCCTTTTGGGTTACCATTTGCGCGCCATTTCGCCAAAAAAACCGCAAAACCCCGCGGGGAAAAAATAAAGCTTTGGGTGCCCAGGGCCCCTAAAAATAAGCCGTTTTTGTTGCCAAATTAAGAAAACCCAATTTAAAGTTTAAAAAAAAAACCCAATCGGAGCTAGCTTTCCCTTTTTTTTAACTACTTTTACCCAAGGTTGGATGGGCCAAACCAGGGGAATGGGGGGAAAACCCCCGGGGGGCCCCCTGGGGGGAATGTAGACCAAAAAGTTTTTTTTTTACCCAAAAAACATTTCAGAAGAGGCAAAAAAGCAGAAAAAGAAAAAAAGGGTGTCAAAAAGCAAGAAGAAAAAAACCCCTTAGGGGGCCCCAAAGTACATTTCATTTCCCAGTAATTTGGTATGGGGCCCCCTTAAATAAAAACTCCACCGGTGGGCCCAGAAAAACTTGTTTGGTGGGGCCCCCTTAGGGGCAATCATGGGGGCCCCTAGGAAACACCTGCCGACACTTGTACTTGGGTTAAAATTGAAGCTTTAGTCTTTT
Source organism: Phyllomedusa bahiana (assembly GCA_025379985.1). NCBI lineage: Eukaryota > Metazoa > Chordata > Amphibia > Anura > Hylidae > Phyllomedusa > Phyllomedusa bahiana. The sequence continues at coordinate 35,876 of JAODAL010028985.1, read as the reverse complement.
TTGGTTGCTATGTGCTCTGATTATTGATATGGGGAAAAAAGGGGGCCCCTCCCGAAAAAAGGTCGTTCATTTGGCGCATCCCAAAAAGCTTTACAGGACATGAAAAGTACCCTGTTTCTGTAGAGGGGTGTTTATTAAAACTGGTTCATCATGCATGCATTTAAACTAAAAACCATGTAAGAGCAGTACAGGGACATTTTTGTACCAACTCCACGGGTAGAGAGATGCTATAGACCCCCAAAATACTGCATGCCCCTTAAAATAATAATGTAAGACCCAAAAGGACATGTAGTACCACACTGTATGTAGAGAGGTGCTATAAAACCCTAAAATCATGATGCCCCCCTCAAAAAATTTACATTTTAAAAGCACTACAGGCTTGTAGTACCGAAATTTTCGGGTAGGGGGCGCTTTTGCCGGCAATCCTGCATGCCCCTTTCTAATACTTTTGAAAGACAGTATTGGAATGTAGTTACCAAATTGTTAAAAGTGAGAGGCGTATAGACTCCCTTTTTCACGGGGATGACATAAAATAATACTTTGTTAAGACCCGGGTACGGGAATTTGTAGTTTACGCCACGGGACTGTAGGGGAGGGGGCAAATTTTAAAACCCCCAAAATCATTTGTTTTGACCTACTAATACAGGGAAAGACCGAGAAAACGGGGGGGGGGCCCCTTTGTAATTGGCACTTTTTACGGGAATGAGAGGTGCAAATGGGAATTGCCAGAATTGCATGCACTCACAAATTTTACTGTAAAGAGCAGTACAGGACATTTTTAAGTACGGGCCCTGAAAACTGTGGAGGCGCAATGGGCCCCAAGCAAATAAACTCCCCAGGAAACCTAAATTAATACATTAAGAGCAGTAAGGGACATTAGTACCAAAATTGTACGTAGAGAGGCACTTTTGGAATTAAAAAATAAATTTGCATGCACCTTAAAAATACTGAAAAGGCATTTACAGGAAAATTTTGTTTGCACTGTATTTTTAGAGAGGCGCTATACCCCAGAAATCACGGGCATGCCCTCACTTTTTTAATTTTGAAAGAGCAGTACAGGAAATGAAAAATTTTGCAATTTGGCACGGTAGAGGGCGTTTTAAAAAAACCCGAAAATCACTGCTTTGCCCCCTAAAAATAGGTAAAGAGCGGTAAGGAAAATAAAAATTACTGCACTGTTCTGTAGAGAGGCGTATTAGCCCAGCAATAATGAAATGCTCCTACTAATACATGTAAGAGCATTTTTCCAGGTAAATGTAGTACCGCCCCGACTGAAAGAGAGGGGTACAGACCCCCGTCACTGCATGCCCCTCACAAAAGGGAAAATTAGGAATTCATTTTAAGGATTTGGTCCCTTCCGAGTTTGCAAGAAGTGGGCTTTAACAGTTATATTATGGGGATATTGTACATGGGGAAAATCATGGTATTCCAAATCCTTTTTTGTTTTCAGGGGTGAAAAAGGCCCAAAGGGAATTCATATATTCAAATCAGTGCTTTTAAACTGGGCAGGCCAAAAAACCTTCTTGCCCCCAAATTTTTATTTCCCCATAAAGACTAATTTTGGTAACAGACCCAAAAATAAATTAAAAGGTCCTTTGCACTTGCATTTTCAAGGAAAAAGGGAAACCCCTTGGATTTTTTGGGATTAAATTTTTTGTTTGTAAGTAAAGTGCCCTCCCTTGCTTGTTCTTAAGAAACCCTTTAAGGGGCCCCCCCTAAGGGGTGTTAAACCCCACAGAGATTGGTTTTAATGGTGGGAAAATTAAAATTAATCTACATTTTTTGTACAATATTCACACGTCTCTGCTTTGGGTTGTCACTTATCTCCATATTGTGGATCAAATGTGGCCAATTTTCGCATTTGCCCCAGATAAAAATGTACAGGGGCTTGACAAAAAGAAATTTTAAAATTTTAATTTCCCTTTTACTTATAGATAAATTTTTCCCGGTAACACTGTCTTTAAAAATTTTAGGGTTGTTATTTCCCAAAATTTCATTTATAGGAGCTGGGTTAATCCCCAATGCTGGATTTTCCCAGAAACTCTCCCGGGGTAATTAGTAGATTTAAAGGGCCCGCCCCAATTTTATGTTTTGTTGGCGCTTAGGCGCCATTTTTTTGCACGCATTAGTAGCGTAGATTGCGCCTGAATCTATGAACCTGTTCTACTGCTGGTCATAGATTTAGCGCTTTCTAGCTACTAAGCAACACTTCTGGCTCAGGTAAACCACTTTTAAAGTGCTCTACCTGTTCCAGCAGTAATGCGCCTGGATTTGCTGTAATAAAGTCATAAATATGTAGCTTCATACGGTTGTAGTGCGCCCTCCAACAGCACGGCCCCCGATCTCAGGCGCATTACAAAGTGCCGCGGGCGCTCTGTGATACGCCTGTTATTGGAATGTGCCTGGTTATAAGTATAGCGAACGGGGCTGTGCTAGATCTCGGGCTGAAAACACGCCAAACTTCTGCCGCAGCCCTGTTTACACATGTCGCCCGTAGTCTATTCTATCATGGTGTCTGCCATCCGAGCCCTTTCACTTTTTTTTTTTGCGGTGCACAATATGGGCTTTTAAAGGATAACGTGGTCGCTCAGTGGTTATCACTGTTGTGCTTGAGTCCAAATCCCACCAAGCACAACAGTTGCATGGAGTCTTTATGTTCTTCCCATGTTTGTGTGATTTTTTTTCCCTGGGTACTTCCGTTTCTCCCACACTCTAAAGATATACAGATTGATTCCAGTCTGAAATTTAGACTGGATCCCCATGGGAATACAGACCAAAATGAATAATGGCAATCTTTATACAGTGCAATAGAATATATAGATTAATACAATAATAAAGAAATATATATAATTTTATTCATTTTTATATTCAGGTAACTACCATTTTTTTTCGGACTGTAAGACGTACTTTTTTCCCACTAAATAAGGTGCGTCTTATAGTCCGAATGTACTCGGACCGGCAGGAGACTGGAGTGCGTAGATGCTACAGGTAACCGCTAGTGACATTTCAGGGGTTTCTGCAGCATCGTCCCTCTCCAGTCTCCTGCCGGCCCAAGATAGTACTGTGCAGCAGCTGGCGGCTATTCACTACCGCCGGCAGCCGCCGCTAACAGCAGGGATGGAACCGACTCCGTCCCTGCTGTTAACACTTTAGACACCATGGCAATCATGGCTGCGCTGTCTAGCTGAATGAGGTACGCTACTGCGCACCACTTCTCCCTCTGATAAGCCCCCCACAACTTCATTGCAGGTGGGGGGAGCAATCAGTTGCAATGGCAGCCGGGAGCTTTATGCAGGCTTCTGCAGCTGCTAAGTATGTACACCTATTACCAGAGGCGTAACTTCAAGCTCTTGGGCCCTAGTGCAAAAAGTGAAATGGGGCCCCCAGTTACTGTGCGGCATTAACAATACTGCTGTTTTCTTATGTGTCAGGAGAGCTTTTGGACCCCTGAGGCTGCAGGGCCCAGTAGCGACTGCTACCTCTGCACCCCCTGTAGCTACGCCCCTGCCTATTACACCCTCGATTATCAGCAGCACCAGATAAATGTAAAGAAACCTCCTCTGCGGTGCAGAAAAGCATTTTCCTTTCATGTAATAGAGCGATCATTATGTCATTATCTATTATTTGTAATAAAACTATATAGAGATAAACAGCAGCTGAAGTACAGCAAGATTAGTCTGCCCTGCCATTAGTCTGCCCTGCCCTGCCTGTATCTCACAGCTAATTTTTAGTTGCCGAAATAAAAAAATATTGCCAAAAATTAAAAAAAATAGTTTTCCATCAATATTGGTTTTAACATAAATACTTCTTTGTGATGGAAATGTCCCTTTAATGAACCAAGAGGGCTCACTGGGATATGCAATGCGTCATCTCATATTGCTACTACATAATTTAGAGAGTGTCATTCGACACAGCTGTTGCCTAATTTTGGCCCATGGTGTTCATAGTTCATTGATGACACCTGGCACAGGTCCATTTGCTCAGTGACAGTGCGCCCAGACTGACGTGTCAGATTTTTTTTTAAAATAATGCGAACGGGGCCCAAAAAAGTTTGAACCTTAAAAGAATTTTTATTCTGGAGACTAACGCCAAATCAGCTTTTTCCCAATATGATACCACAGATGGCTAAGACTTTGAAATGCTGTTTTTTACTTATCCCCCTTTAACCCCGGGGTAAAAGTTAATGACCAAAAATTTTTTTGTTTTTGCCTCCTTGCATTCAACAGTCTAACTTTTATTTTTCAATGACGGAGTTGTTTGGGGCCTTGTTTCCAGGAGATTTTTTACTTTTTGGGGGCCAGTTTTGGGTTACATTAAAAACTGCAGAAATTTTTTTTTTCAATTTTTTTAACATTTTTTTTACACCTCAATTTTTCACAAATAAACGTTAGATTCATTCAAGGTTTTATGGTCATGTAGATACCTAATTTTGTGTAATGTAGACACAATAATTTTTTATTAAATAGTTATTTTTTCTACACTTTTTTACTTCTTTTTTTAAAGCCCAGAGGGGTAACTATTTTAGAATTTTTTTCTACACTTACTAATATATTAGCATATTGATATTTGCTTCCCGACACTAGCTCACACGGCTTAAAGCCGACGTAATTGTGGGACGGATTTCGCCCCGCAATTACGCCGGCTGCCATGCAGCGGGGGCGGGGCGGGGGGACGGCATCGTGCCGGCCCCATAGACATTCATTATTCACGGCACGTACATGCCGTAAATAATGTGCATGTCACTTTCTCCCCCGTCGGCGAATACGAAGAGAAGAGACGTAATTCATAGTTCTCTATGAGAACTGTGGATTACCGTAATGACTGGGACGGATTCCAGCCGTACTGCAGCGCAAATAGGGCACGCAGTACGGCTGGAATCAGTCCCAGAATAAGCCGTGTGAACGGCCCCTTAGGGTGCTTTCACAAGGTGCGTTTTTGACGCATTTTTTAATGCATTTTTAATGCTTTTTTTTGTGCAGTAAAGTACAACATTGATTGCTGTGCCTTCCTGCACAAAAAATGCCTAAAAAAAAGCATCAAAAACGCACTGTGTGAAACCACCCTAAGGCTATGTTCACACGGTGTATTTTCAGGGCGTAATTACGCCCCGCAATTACGCCGTGTGACTGGGGGCGGGAGCGGGAGACTGAGCAGGGGGCCGGCACTTCGCCAGCCCATAGACTTGAATTGCCAGCAGCAGTGCGTATACGGGGCTAGTAATTCACATGTCAATTACCTCCCCGCCCAGCGGCTTCGCTGGGCGGGGAGAGGAGACGTAATCCATAGTTCTCTATGTGAACTGTGGATTACCGTAATGAATGGGCCGTTTTCAGCCCGTAATTTGCGCACCTCGGCGCGTAATTACGGACCGAAATACGGCCCATTTTAAGCCATGTGAACATGAGTTTACAGACACTACGCTGGGAACAAGGCTGTTAAGTAGCTCTGTTCCTAGTGCAGCTGCCACAAAAACTCTGGTTTCTGCAGCGACGTCTAGGATGATGACCTGCATCACCCGACGCCTATAGTCTATAGGGTGGTCGCTAAAGAGTTAATAACTAAATGCCCAGCACTCAGGTGGATGTCGGTGCTCATGAAAGAGATATTGCAACCCCAAGTTACAGAAGATTGAAGAAGTCCAAAATATAGATTTTGATTCTTGTATTGCAACAAATATTTACAGACATTATGTCACTAAAGTGACATAAAGTGATGTTGAGTCACAATAATTTCTTACAATCCAAAAATCTAAATTTACATTTGTGTGCTGTGGACTTTTCCAATCTTCTCTCATCTAGCAGCAGGAGTGTAGCTATAGGGGGTGCAAGGGTAGCAGTTGCTTCCGAGCCCTGCAGCCTGTGGGGGCCCAAAAACCCTCCTGCCACATAGGAAGACGCCAGAATTATAAATAACACTTGGTATCTGGGGGCCCAATTTCACTTTCTGCATTGGGGCTTGTACTTTTCATTGGTTCACCTTATTTGAATTTTGGGTAATATACTCCCGAGTTGTTGAAGTTTTACATGTCGTCTTCTCTATGTTTTTCAATTAAGTGCATACAATTTGAGTAAAACATCGGTAGCAGTAGATTGCATCATAAATTTATTGAAAAGCTTTGTCATCGAAGGCAGTTATGCAACACCCTCCAATCCCACCTTTAACAAACACCTTAACCCCTAATTATTGTCCAAAAGACATAACTAATGCATTGGATTCATTTGGTCACAGCAGCCATTTTATTAAACAAAATACATAACATATTAAATTTATATCCCTTTTAAATAACCTTAATCCAAACAACCCAACAGTAATTCCAAACAGCATCCAAAATCCTAATGGAGGGTCCATGGAGCTCCAAAGATCTGGTGACATTTTAAAGTAAGCTTAAAGGGGTTGTATCATTTCATTGAATGGTCTTAAGAATAAGGGGACAGTGAAAACAAGCAACTTTGCAATTAGATGTCATTAGCAAAGCTGTCTTGTTTTCACAGGATCCCTTATCTTCTGTTTACACTGATCTCCAGTCCTGGTCGGATCCCTCCTCCTTGCATTTCACTAGCTGAGAGCTCATTTACATTCTGTTTGGCCCCCGGTCACGAAGCTTGCATTCCTGCCTCTCACTCAAAGTAAGGGACCGGCACATTTTTCACTCTGCACAGCCAGAAGAAACATAATAACACTGCAGGGCTTCTATAATCAGGAAACAGCACAATTGTGCGACTGTGCCTAAACATAGAAGGAGCATTAGGTGCCAAGAGCATTTCACAGCTCTGGAAGAGTTTATGCAAGACTGGATTCAATTGTAACATGAATGCAAGCCTGTGGTATTTAAACAGCTCTTACATACTCTGCATAGGGAGAGACACAGTGACATGTGGAGGGGGGAACACACGGAGCCAGCATGAACAGTGAAGGGGGGATGATATCATCCCTTCGGTTAAGAAACACCCAGCTGGGATGGGAAGAAATGCCCCTGAATCTCTGTAACTGAGAGGCTGTGAGAGCACTGAAACAGGTTAACTGTCAAAGCGATACATCCCCTTTAAAGGGGTGTTTCAGGATCTAACAATGTCCATTGGGCCATGATTAAAATTAGAAGATAAGACTCGTACTTACCTCCCGGATGCTCCCGTTCAGTGTCAGTGAAGTAGCAGTGAACCGTTCATCATTCACGTGACAGGTGCAGCCATTCACAGGCCACAATGTCACCTTCATGTGACCTCTGTGGCCTTTAATTGGCTGCAAATGCCACATGAATGAAGAACGTTCTTCAGTGAGAATGAACTAACCGATGCCGGGACTGGAGGAGAGCGTCCGTGAGGTAAGTATGAGTCTTATCTTCTATTTGTAATCATGCCCCAGTAGACCAACAAGCATTCATAGATCGCGAAACACCCCTTTAAACATTACAACTCTGGTGTTTTAGGCTATGTTCACACGGCATAATTGCGGGGCGTACAGTACGGCTGCAATTACGCCGGATGATTTGGAAGTCGCGCTGCTCGGCGCGTACTCCCACGATGCGCGGGGGGGTGAAGGCCCCATAGACTGTCATTACTCGCAGTGCGTATTGTACGCCTGTGGAGAGGAGGCGTAATCCATAGTTCTCTATGAGAACTGTGGATTACCATAATTTTGGCGTGCATCTTGCTCGTACTAGAGCACAAATACGATGCGAAATGCACGCCGAAATTACCCAGTGTGAACATAGCCTTACTTCCAGCCACCAACATAGTCTTAAGGGCACCATAAGCCAGCCCAGATAGCTAACTTTTCTCATTGGCTCCCAGGGACCTGGGAGCTATGCCTTCACCAGGACAGTCCAGAAAGTACACCATAAATTGCTGGCCCATAACCATTATGACTTCCCCCGCACCAGTTTTAATACCACTGACTGCTAGCTGCTGTCACGGTCAGAGATAGTGGATTCTCTGGACCACCACAAGCGATGGCGTAAACCACGCCAGGGAGTGGAATTTAAGTAGGTCCCAGTTTTCACCAGAGCCCGCCGCAAAGCGGGATGGACTTGCTGCGGCAGGAGTCTACCAGGTCGCTACCCCTGACGTGACTTGCTTGCGGAGGCAGCCGAGGTGTAGCATGGTGCAGAATTGTCAGGCAGGCTCATAGTCAGGGACGGGCAAGAGGTCAGGACAGGCGGCAATGGTTCGTGGTCGTGGACAGGCAGTAGGTCAGGGCAGGCGGCAAGATGCGTGATCGAGGAACAGAAGCTAAAGGTACGGTCCACGGTAAATCAGAACAAGGCTTGGAACGCTTTCTCAATAAGCTAAATTGCACTAAAAATCCGGCAACAAGCAACACGAAGGGGCAGGCATAAATAAGGGCAGTGACCGGCAATACCCAAAAACAAGTGCACAGGCAATTAAAATTTCACACAGCCGGCGCGCGAGCGCCTTAGAGAGCGGGGACGCGCGCGCCAGGAGACTGGAGCAGCAACAGGAGCGCGGCCGGGTAAGTAGGAGGGTGACTGGCCGGCCCGGTGAGCGCGCCCCCCGCCCGACATGCGGGCGGCGGTGCCGCTCGTGCGGGGACCACGGGTGTGCCTGCGTCCCTGGACGGGGGTCGCAGGCCCACCCGTGACAGTACCCCCCCCCCTTTGGCCTCCCCCTTTTTTGGGCCTAGAGGAACCTCTGATGAGTTAGATCCAGAATTTGTCCTTGGTTTCCCCGGCCCTTTTTCGGGCCCGAACCCCTTCGTCAATGAGAAAAAACCGCTTCCCTTACCGTTTCACTCAGAATCCCCCTTTACCGAAAAAATCGGTGGCATGGGAGGGGGAGGAGCAGACCCAGAGAAGGATTTGGAAGAGGGTTTAGAAGAGAGACTGGAAGGTTTTGGGACCCTCATAGGGGGGAAAACTTGTAGCTACTGGATTAAGGGTTTTGAGCACCCGAAGGGGCCCCAGAACCGGGGCCCCGCTTATAGGGGGAAACCCCTTGAAACGTTTTAAATTTACCGACAACCAACTTTTCACCGGCGGAAATTTGGGGAGGTCTTCGCTTTTTGTTGGCTTTCCCTTGGTATAGCGGAAGCCGGGAGTAGAGAATGGGGCGTCTGTTTCCAGAGCGTCAGGTCGGACCACTCCTCCACACGGGGACCCCCGGGGGCACAGAAAGGTGGAGGGGTGGGCGGGGAGTTCCCGTAACATTAAAAGAAAGGGCAGTCACAACCCCAAATCCAAGAGTTATGGGAAAAACTCGGCCCAGGGAAACAAGCTGGACCAATCATCCTGGCGCGCGGAGACAAAAGGGCGCAGGTAGCAGCCTAGGGTCTGGTTTCTCTCTCTACCTGCCCTTGGTGGGGGGTGGGGCCCGAAAAAAAGTCCAGTTTCATTTGTTTTGGGGTTGCTGGGGGAGGCCCAAAATTGGAGACAAATGGCCCCCCCCCGGTCCAACCTATGTGCCGGGGGAAGCCCTGCAGCCGAAAAAATAAAAAAAATTTAAACTGGCAAGGCGGGGGGCGAGGCGCCCCGGCAGGGAATAAAGTGGGACATCTTTAAAAAACCGGTCTGTAACCCCCCCCAAAGATCAGGGGTTTTGCCAGGGAAGGAGGAGACCCGGTACAACCCATGGCCCATGGGCCCAAGAACACTGGGTATAGGTAGGGAAAAGGAAGACCTCGGTTTGAGACGGGGGACTTGTTCCGGGAACGGGAAGCGCAAACTCCACAAATCACGAACATCCGGGGCTGGGCCTGGCCACCATGAACGAGAGATAAGGACGGGCCCCTTGCACTCCCGGGTGCCCCGCCAACGGGAGCAATGACCCCTGACAATTCTTCTTCCAAGAGTGGGGGACGTATTTTGCCGGGGGAATGGTTTAGGTTACCGGGCGGGCGAGATGACCGTTTGGGGGGATAATGGCCGTGGATTGGCAGTCCCTCAATCGAAAGCAGGGGAGAGAGCGTGGGCCTTGACTTTTTCGTTCGCGGGGCAAAATGAATGAAAAAAATTTAAAACCCGGGGAAAAGAAGGGGGCCCAACGACCTGGCGTGGTTTTTAAGCATTGGCATCGGGAGATATGAGGTTTTTAGGTCGGTATAAATGTGATCGACGAGACCCCCCCAAAAAGATTTCCCCACTCCCCCGGGGCCAGTTAGGGCCCAGTAACTCCCGGTCACCTAGAGTAATTCCTTTCAGCAGAGGAAAAATTTTTAGAGAAAAAAAGCAAGTGGGGGTTTGCCTTTGGGCCCTTTTTCGGGGATAGGGCCCCCGGGCCCCCACTGAGGAGGCGTCGACCTCGAAAAAAATGGATTTCCGTTCGGGCCCGGGGGAGAGCACGGGTGAAAGGGGAAGGCAGACTTTAACTTAGGAAAGGCTTCCTCTGCGGGGGCCAAGTTTTGGTTTGGGTTTTCTTGGTCAATGCCACAAATGGGAATACCGCGAGGAGAATGTGGTTTAAATTGCCTATAATGTTGGGGGAACCCCCAGGAATTTTGAGGCTCGGGGGCCCCAGGGGGGGGCCCCATGTGGACGGCAGAAAAAAATTAGCGGTGTCCATCTGGGGCCCCTTGTGGGAAATGATGTAGCGAGGAAGGAAAGGGGCTCTCCCCGATGAAACAGGCACTCTCGGCTTGGCTAGAGGGGGGTTAGCCTAAAGACTCTGAGGACCTTCGACTGAACTTGGGGGACCAAGGTCGGGGGAACACCAGAATGGTTAGGTAAAACAACCACGCCGTGTACGGGAAAACCGGAAAGATGTCATTGACGAATTCTTGGAAGAGGGCCCGGGGCATTGCGGGCCCTAAAGGGGCAGGGCCAGGTATCTAAGTCCCGTTGGGTTTGAAAGGGGTCTTCCATTCATCGCCCTCATGTTTCGTATGAGGTTATAAGCCCCTCGCGGTCCAGTTTGTAAAGGGCTTGGACCTCGTAAAAACCCGGGCAAAAAGCTCCGTGATAGGGGCAGAGGATAAAAGGGGTTTTTACGTGATTTGTTGAGGCCTCGATAGTCTATGCAAGGGTGTAGGGTACGGTACTTTTAGCCCGAGAAAAAAAAAACCCCCGCCCCATGGAGAGAAGGACTTTCGGATGAACCCCCCTTTTGGAATTCTCCCTTTTATTGTAGAGATAAACCAAGGTTCAGTCCGACAGGGGGTAAAACCCCCCCGGGGGAGACTCCCAGGCAGAAGTCAAAGGACAGTCAATGGGCAAAAGGGGGGGCAACGTCTCAGCTTGCTTTTGGGAAGCGTTTGCAAAGGCTTGGTATGGTCTGGAAGGCCCGTCAGGCTTAGACGACACAGGGGAAAGTGGTAAACCCGGGCGAGGTGCCCCAAAACAGACTGACACTCCCAAAAACCCCCAATCAGGACTTGCCTGCCTGCCAGTTGACACGGGCAGGCGGCAGCCCGGGGGGGACCCGGAGAATGGACGGGAAGAACGGGGTAGTGTAGAACGCAAGTCTCTCTTGTGCGACCCCCCTTGTAGGACAAGAGCTCACTGCGGAACCCAATTGGTCCCCGGAATCTTCCCACTGACGAGGAGATGGTAGGGGCTTCTCCAGGTGGATCACAGGAGATTATGTGGGGAAACCCAGGGGGAGGTCAAGAAAATTCCGCTGACCCAGATCCAGGAAGGCAGCAGCGTAAACGGGAACCAGGCCCACGCCGGGCTCACGGGCATGGTCAGGTAGGGACGCCTTCCTAAGTACCCCAGGTGCCCCGTTTCCCGGCGCTGGGGGCGCAGTGGGCAGATCTGGGAAATGGTTTCACTGCCACAGTACAGACAATGTTTTTCCCCAGTCTTCTGGGGGGTCCGCGCAACAGGTGGGCTTATCCACTTTCCCTGGGCCCCCTCCAGCAGGCGGGGAGGGCAACTTGGCGGCCCTTTTAAATATGGAGCCAGACGAGGGAGACGGCAGGGGGCAGCCCGTTTTTTCCCTTCCTGCCGGGTTCCCCTGGTGTTCCGAGAAACGGATTCAATCCCAGTGGCAGGGAGATAAGGTCCTCAAGGGAAAACGGGGAGGTCCCCGGAGATGGGCATCCCTTTATGGGCTGGAAAAGGCCCTTCTTAAAGGTGCAGTCAACGCGCTTATTTCAAGATGCTTGGAAGCCCAAAATGCGGAAACGTAGGCATAGTCGCCCCACGGGTTTTCCCCTTGGCGCAGGTTTACAAGGGGGTCTCGGCAGAAGAAGCGGGCCGGGTTCCCTTTAAAAAAATCTTTAACAGGTGAGGAATGTAGCAAGGTTTGGGTGTGACCGGACGTCCCTGTCCCAGAGGGGGGGACCCCGGCCAGGGCTTTCCCGGAGAGAAGGTGAGCACGAACGCCCCCTTTACTGTTCGGTAGGAAAATTTGGGGCCAATTTAAATTTATATGCGGGAGCATTGGGTAATAAAGCCCCCCGGCCCTTTGGGCCCTATCGATTTGGACGGATAGAAGACGGGGCTGTGGGCCCGCAGCGGGGCCGGAAACCCGGGGGAGCGGGGGCCACGGGGGGGTTGCTGCTGTAGCGGCCAGGAACTGCTATCATGGGGAGAGATGGGTAGTTGTGGGTTTTTCTGAGGGTCTGTTTGGGGCTGCTGGCCCAATGACGGTGAGGGCAGGCGGGGGCAAAGGGGACCTTGGCAGATCCAGGCCGGATCTTTCGTCCGGTAGGAGATAGTGGACCTTGGACCACCGCAACCGATCGCGTAAACCAGCCAGGGAGCAAAATTTAAATAGGTCCGGTTTTCACCAGAGCCCGCCGCAAAGCGGGATGGACTTGCTGCGGCGGGAGTCTACCAGGTCGCTACCCCTGACGTGACTTGCTTGCGGAGGCAGTCGAGATGTAGCGTGGTGCAGAATCGTCAGGCAGGCTCGTAGTCGGGGACGGGTAAGAGGTCAGGACAGGCGGCAATGGTTTGTGGTCGTGGACAGGCAGTAGGTCAGGGCAGGCGGCAAGATGTGTGGTCGAGGAACGGAAGCTAAAGGTACGGTACACGGTAAATCAGAACAAGGCTTGGAACGCTTTCTCAATAGGCTAAATGGCACTAAAGATCCGGCAACAAGCACCAGGAAGGGGCAGGCTTAAATGAGGACAGTGACCGGCAATACCCAATTACCGGTGCTCTGGCCCTTTAAATTTCACATAGCCGGCGCGCCTGCGCCTTAGAGAGCGGGGACGCGCGTGCAGGGAGATTGGAGCAGCAACAGGAGCGCGGCCGGGTAAGTAGGAGGGTGACTGGCCGGCCGGGTGAGCATGCCCACCGCCCGACATGCGGGCGGCGGTGCCGCTTGTGTGGGGACCACGGGTGTGCCGGCGACCCGGGAAGGGGTCGAAGGCCCACCCGTGACAGTTGCCAATGGCCAGTAGGACATCTAAGAAACACAAAACTCCCCAGGATCCACACCACTCAATTGAACAATCCTCATGGCCTACTCCTGTGTTACACAGCATCAAGAGAACGACGGACAGGACTTTTAGGCTATGTCTTCACTGCATTGGACAAAAAAAACACCTTTTTTTTCCGATGTGCAAAAACAGTGGTCAGTTCTCGTTTTTTTGCTGTCGCCCATACAATTGATTGTATGGGAAGAAGACGAAAATCTCAAAGTGCCGGCGTATTATACAACAGCTTGTATAATACACCAGCGCCAGAAGACGAGCAGAGAGAAAAACGACCTCTGTAGACTACGGATAGTTTTTTCTATTATTGTATATGGGGCTGCCTGAACAATTGTATTTTCGGCGGTTTTAGTTTTGCTATGCCGTGGAGATTAGTGTTGAGCGATTATTATCGACAAAGTTGAAATCGGCAAGGTTTTTATATTGATCGGATTTTTTCGATCACGCGATAATTTGCGGGCGAACACAGACAGACAGTCTGGCAGGCAGGCAGGCTTTTGAAAGGAGAGTGGATATTGTGCAGCCCAGACTATGCTTTGACCCTGCATTACAATGGGTTTTTATTAACAATTTTTGGCCAGTTTTTGGTGAAATATTACTTGTATGTTGTGCAGCCTGTACTTATATTAGGATACAGATCTTTTCTAGTAACTGCAGGTGTATTTGATTGTTGCAAAACTCAACTTTTATTATCTGTACACAATTTAATTTGTTTTTTTTTTCACTTTGGTGTGACCCAGTTTTGTTCATAGAGCCACCTTGCACTTAAATTTGAATACAGCAATTTTGTCGTCATTTTTAAATAGCTGTATTGCATGTGGTGCGGCCCTAGTTTTTTTCAAATAGCCACCCTGTACGACAATTCTGATAGAAAAATTTTCTAGCAACTGTTCTCGTTTGTCATTGCTGCAAAAAACGCAATTTCTCATCCGTGTAACTTCTGAATAGTTTTATTGCACTCGTTGAATCTCAGTTTGGCGTAGATTGCGCACTTGTATGATATTTTGTTGAAAACTATCAATTCCTAGTCCTACTGGGCATTTGTAAATCCCTGGGACTGAAGGAAGAACACTGTTGATTTTGTCTTATGGTTCTTCCACCAGACCGTATTTCACAGGTATTCGAAAGAAACATTTTAGTTTCTAATCCTAGTTGGCTGTAGGAAATTAGAGGGATTTAAGAATAGCTGTGATTTGCCGTCTTTCAATAAGAGACTGTCAAAAATTCTTCCATACCTTCTTAAATTTTTATCTTTCTGAACATGGAGCGAAATGCAGGTGGTAAGCGAGCAAAGAGGGGGGTAGGACATGGAGGTAGAGGTAGGAGAGAAGGTGCTCCTTCCAGTGCTGGCGACAACACGCATGCCAGTGGATCATCAGTTGCAGGTCCGTCAGGCCTGTCACTGCTGGGTCAGGGCCCTGTGAATCTCAGTAACGAACAGCGTCGCCAATCTGTTCTTCAGTGGTCATACTGTGGTACAGAACAGGTATAGTCAATGTCCAGTTCAACTAAAATGGTGGTTGAAAGACTCCTTTTTCCGGCACTTTTTAAATCTGGGGGTCATGCAGGTTTGGGGCTCATGCTGTGTGGCAGGAAACAGGAACAAAGTGGGACCCCAAATGTTATATGCTGTCCAGTGTAATTCCTAAAATGGTGGTTCAAAGACTCCTTTTTCCGGCACTTATTAATCTGTGGGTCAGACAGGTTTAAGGGTCATGCTGTGGCACAAGACAGAGATAGTGAATGGTCTGTGATTTTTTTTTCTGTGGCTTTAATAACCTAAGTGTGTTGCCTAAGATGTAACACATATCCATTAGACTGTTGTGGATGTTAATTCCAGCTTCTCCAGCCCTGTTTGGGTGTAAGAATGAAGGTGTTGTTCCTCTCCCATAGACTTTAATGGTCATCGGCGATAATCTATTATCGACTATCGGAAATCGTCTTGATAATTGACGATATCGACTATCGACTCGATGACGATAGTCGACGTAATCGCTCATCACTAGTGGAGATATAGCCTTACTCTGAAGCACTGCACCACTTGCTCTCCCACTCCTCAGATGGTACTATATAAGCAGTCCTTCTGGATCCTGCCCCTATCCACGACTTTCCTTCCCAAGGATCCAGGTCAAGTGAGCCTCCCCCTATGGCTCTGTCTGGCCTCCATTTTATCCTCATCCACCCTCTCTGCTGATACAAATGGAAATTTTTCCTTCATATTATTAAATGGGGCAATAAGAGTTCTTAAAGGGAATGTGTCATCAAACAATGACTTATTGTTTAACTCATGTTTTTATGTTAAATACATTTTTTAGGAATTTTTGGTTATTTATTTTTTTAATTTTTCATATCATTTGCAATGTTTTTTTTAATAATTCTTAAGTCCTGCAGTTTGCACTTTGGCCACTAGGCCTAATAACAGTCTGACACTTCCTGTTCTGTAGAGAGAAATTTTCAGTAGTCTGCTCATAATCAGCACAAGCAGGGTTACACTGAAAGGAGACACCAATGTGTATAGATAACGCAGGATCCGCCAGTCACAGTAGGAGATGTCAGAGCTCACCCTCTCTCCTCCCTGCACACTGACTTCTTGCCAGGTCACAGAGCCTAGAAAACTCTCCCATAGAAGTCATTGGGACTGAGTCAGTCTTAAGGCTCCTACTATTATGTGCATGAAGCTGCTGTAAAGCATCTCTCTAAATGCTGTTTAAAGCAGTACAGGCAAAAAAGCGTTCCCCTCAATCACATGCAGACAGCAGAATTGAGAAATCTACAATCAGAAAATAAAAATGGCTAAAAAGAAAAGAATATGGATCAGGGTCTTGATTTAATAAGTGAAAAAAAATTGGCAACAGATTCCCTTTAAAGGGAATCTGTCGCCAATTTTTTCTTCTACTAATTAAAACAAGACCCTGATCCATGTTCTTTTCTTCTTCGCCGTTTTTATTTTCTGACTGTAGATTTCTCAATTCTGTTACCTATATTTGATTATGGGGGCGGCCATCTTGCCTGCACTGCTTTAACAGCACTTAGAGAGATGCTTTACAGCAGCTTCATGGACATAGGAACCTGTGAACAGGAGCAGACCCAATGACTTCTATAGATGTGTTTTCTAGGCATGCTCTTTGACCTGGGAAGAAGTTAGTGTGCAGGGAGGAGCGAGGGTGAGCTCTGACATCTCCTATTGTGACTGGTGAATCCTGTGTGATAACATTGGTTATAACATTGGTAACATTGGTGTTCCCTTTCAGTGTTACCCTGCCTGTGCTGATAATGAGGAGGCTGCTGAAAAGTTTTCTCTACAGAACAGGAAGTATCAGACGATTATTAAGCCTACCGTGTTTCCCCGATAGTAAGACACCCCCGATAGTAAGACGTAGCGGTGTCTTAGGGAGGTTGCCTAATGTAAGACGTACCCCGAAAGTAAGACGTAGCGCGGCCTGATGACGTCACTGCCTGTGCCGGGATGAGCGCGCGGGAGGCCGGAGCAGCGAGGAGGCGGCGCGGCGCGGGAGACGGAGCAGCGGGGAGCCAGGTAAGTGTTTTTCTGCCTACAGCTGGACCTATACCTGTCTACAGCTGGCCCTAAATCTGCCTACAGCTGGCCCTATACCTGCCTACAGCTGGCCCTATACCTGTCTACAGCTGGCCCTATACCTGCCTACAGCTGGCCCTTACCTGCCTACAGCCGACCCTATACCTGCCTACAGCTGGCCCTATACCTGCCTACAGCTGGCCCTATACCTGTCTACAGCTGGCCCTATACCTGCCTACAGCCGACCCTATACCTGTCTACAGCTGGCCCTATACCTGCCCTATATAAGACATACCCCGAAAGTAAGACATAGTGGGACTTTTGGGGGTAAAAAGAATGTAAGACGCTGTCTTACTATCGGGGAAACACGGTAGTGGCCAAAGTGAGAACTGCAGATCTTAATTTTTTTTTTAAATATTGAACTTCATATGGAAAATTAAAAAAAATGCCAAAAATTCTTAAAAAAATGTGTTTAACATAAAACACGAGTTAAACAATAAGTCATTTTTTAATAACACATTCCCTTTAACGTATCTGTCATTTGTAAAATCTTCTGAAACTTTGAAGCGGCATATCAGTAATTTTGAGGAAATCTAGTGGAAATCTAGACACCTCCACCAATCACTGAAATATTGGGGCAGAAGAACTCAGCTGAGAACTGTGTTCTTCAAGCTGTATTAAGTCCAACTGGAGTTATCTTTGGAGAGGTGTCCAGTGTATGGCTCATAGAGTGCTGACTACAACTGTCCACAGCCCAAGCGGCATACTGCTCAGCTGAGCACTTCTACCATTTAGTTTCAGTGATCAGTGGGAGTATCAGCACGACACCCACCAATTTAAACTTCTTACATTTTTTTTGAAGGAATAGATGCATTTTAAGCTTTCTAGCTCTAAGCATAAAGGGGTTGTTGAGGATTAGAAAACATTTTCCAAAATAGCTCCACCACTGTCACAGGAGGTGACTGGTATTGCAGCTCGGCCTCTTTGATAGAAAGCAGCCATGTTTTTCTATTCATCAACAACCCCTTTAAACTCTAGATTTAGACTAAAGTGTATCAAGAGCCTATGGCATGGGTAGACATTAGGGGCCAGTTGAAACACTCCAGAAGCCAGGATGTGAAAAGAGCTTTCAGAGGCACAGCCATCGGTGCATTGGCTGTTATTGCTTGGCTATGACAATTGGGCTCAGGTTGCTCTTGTCTAACTTACAGAACCCTTTATTGGTTAGATGAGCTGTTTTGATATAGGTGGGTCAGATATTATGCTTCGAGGTTGAGATTTTTTTTGTTTGCTATATTTTATCTTTTTCTGTGCTGCTTGCTCACTCCATATTCTTGCCTTGGTAAATCTGCAGAGAATTAAAGGCAAGAGGCACATATGATTTCAATGACTCATGGAGAGTGGCCGGCCGGACAGGTTCATCAGCTATGAAAATGTTGCTCGCAGGCAGTGTGAATAACTGTGTGACAAGTTCACATTAGTACAGTTATATACATTACTCACAAAAATCAGTACACCCCACACATTTTTGTAAATATTGTATAATATCTTTTCATGGGACAGCACTGAAGATATCAATGTAAAGCAGTCAGTGTACAGCTTGTATAACAGTGCAAATTGAGTACGCCCTCAAAATAATGCAATACAGCCATTGATGTCTAAACCGCTAGCAACAAAAGTGAGTGCACCCCTTAGTGACAACAAAAGTGAGTGCACCACTAAGTGACAACAAAAGTGAGTGCACCCCTTAGTGTCAACAAAAGTGAGTGCACCCCTAAGTGACAACAAAAGTGAGTATACCCCTAAGTGACCACAAAAGTGAGTATACCCCTAAGTGAAAACAGACAAAGTGTCAATATTTTGTGTGGCCACCATTATTTTTCAGCACTGGCTTAACCCCTTACTGTCATAGGATGTATCCATACGTCCTGATGCCGGTAAGCGGCTTTGAAGCGGGATCGCACTTCACAGCCGCCGGGTGTTAGCAGCTAATTGCAGCTAACACCTAGCAGTTACAGTGCAGGTGGGCGCTGCCGCCCGCCCACGCTGTTTAACCCCTTAGACATTGCGGCAAAGATGGCCGCGGCGTCTAAATGAATGAAAAACGGTGACGTGCACCGTTCTTCACTCTGATCGGGGCCCCCGCAGCATAACTGCGAGGATCCGATGGCTGAACATGGCAGTGGAAAGCCTTGTGAAGGCTTCTATCGTCACTATGTTTTGAATTTCCGCAGTTCCGGCCCCAGACAGGAAGCTGGGAAACCGCCATCTTCGTAGGGCATAACAGGGCCTTTTTTTAAATTACACCTGTCTTGTTTTTGCCTATGGTATATACAATTGTGTACTCAATTTTAGCTTTTAGATTAAAAGTTAAGTTTTAAAGACACATTTTTTTTTTTCAACTATCGAACTCGTCCTACAAAAAAGTCGTAGTCTTGGCCCCGCAGAATGAGGCGTGGCTTATTGTGCAACAGCACGAGCCAAAACCTTAGAATAATTAGTGACATATAGTAAGCCAACTAATAGAAGGTGTGAACTTAGACCATCTCCATAGGGAAGCGTGTCGTATAACCACAAACGAATAGCTTCTAGACTTCGTGCTTTTTAATACGTTAATAATATGCAATACAGCAAATAGTCCATAGACAACGCTTGAAAAAGGGGGCATGCCTTCCCCCGAAACGTCGCGTGCTTGGCATTCTGGGTAACATAGACTACCGCTTGGCCGTTCAGCTACCTTAGTACACAGACCATGAGATGTTGGCGTCTGGAACTTGTCTGTGAAACCAGCAACTGATCGTTGGACTACAAGTTTTTACCGTCGTTTGAATATATTTATACTAAAGGTCTGATTGTCTATGGACTGTTTGCTGTATTGCATTTATTAACGTATTAAAAAGCACGAAGTCTAGAAGGTATTCGTTTGTGGTTATACGACACGCTTCCTTATGGAGATGAATTATATGGGGCAGGTGGGGTCCTGCTTGATGTCATTATGCTTAAACTAAAATTGAAAGTGCATGATTCATATAAAGTGAACTTAGACCAGACAGTTATAACTCCTGCCAGATTGATCAACACTAAGCCAAATGAGGTGCATTGTAAGACTGTCTCATCTACCGTAAGTTTACACTGTCTAAGAGTTAAACAGTATTGATAAGTCTGCCCCAGGATTTTGCTGCCAACCATTTTTTTTTTATTGCAGGAGACGCCATCCTGAGATGCTATTGATGAGAACATGTAGCACTATGGTATGTGATAGCACTGTTTTACTGATATTTCTGGGCAGTTTCAGAACATGGTGGCAGGGAGTTCCACCGTTGTGTGGTCATGGTGGCTACAGGTAGTAAGGTGAAGGCTAGCATGTAGAGCCCTATAGAGAGGAATGACTGGTGGCTTAAAGACAAGGGGCGAAATGTCAGAAAAGAGGCGCCGCCACGCTAGTTTTAAGGCGCGGTAAATGAGTGTATAGTGCACCTGAGTTAACCTGTCATAAATCTGGCATCTGGTCTACCTTGCATAGTATAACTGATGCACCTAATCTAGACGCATAGCATAATGTAGGCGCATAGCATAATGTAGGCGCATAGCATATCATTACTAGCATATTTGATGCACCTACTTTAGGCACATTCACATGTGTCGTGCCTGGTGTATAATGTGCCTAGTTTTGGTGAACTACAGTTCATTTATATAGATAATAAGGCGTCAACAGCTTTTTGGTGCAAAACACACCAAAAAATGGCGCAGCCCTAATGGGACATGTCGCCAAAGGTGATTAAGTTGTAGGCGAGTTCCCATGCTCACATAAAATGGGAGGTGTACTACCCTGATATTTGTATGGCATTGTGTTTGGTGCAAAAATCTGTAGCATTCCTAGTCTGTGTGACAAGCCTCTTACTAATATATTGGTTGAGAGAAGGGGAACATCTCTCCTTATGGAGAGCACCAGTTAAGGTGTGTAGTGTTTTGATTGCCTTTTAGCCCACTACTAAGCATCTGCATATCACAAGGCATTATGGGAAAGGAGCTGGAAAGCTCACTGCGCCCTCTATTGGTTGTAACAAATCCTCAATTTACTTCTGATTCACTGAATCTTTGAGAAGCAAAACCCCGAAATGGTCGTATGTAGATGAACGATATTCCTTTTTGCTTCTCAAAGATTCAGTGAATCAGAAGTAAATTGAGGATTTGTTACAACCAATAGAGGGCACAGTGAGCTTCCCAGCTCCTTTCCCATAATGCCTTGTAATATATTGGTGGGAGACAGCAGAGTGTTAGTACTGAGCTGATAGTGAGCAAATAGAGGGCTGTGGCTCCAGAGACAAACCCTGACCTGAGAGATGGCTGATTGGAGCCAGAAGCGAACTTAGATCAGGAGTTCTGGGTGGGTAACAGTGAAGTAGTGCAGAGACTGTTTACTACACATCCCTGATATATGACTTGATGTTAAAAGATAGATTGAACAACATTGCACTCTTCGTGACGACTAATGGCAGTGCTGGGTAGAGTTGTATGACATGACTGGCATGACTCCACGAGATATGCCTAGTCAGGACAAATTGTAGTAGGGGGTCAGCCTTCCAGAGACACACAGCGGTGCTAGAGGATTTGCAAAAGCCGGCAGTCACAGTCCCCATGCCCTGGTAAAATTCTTCTCAAGAGTTAGGGCGACATGTCCCAAAACGCCAGCGCCAGTTTTTTGTTCTATTTTGCGGCAAACCCACATTTTACGCCATATTCTTGTTGTAAATGAACTGTCGTACACCCAAACTAAGCGCATTATATGCCGTGAACGACACTTTGTAATGCGCCTAAATATGGTGCACTGTGCGCCCCCGTCGCGAAATGCGCCTATTGAGGCGCCTTACATATGTTATGTGCCCCCGTCGGGCAATGAGCCTCGATAGACGCAAACCATATACTACCAATGATATGATATGTGCTATGTGTCATGCCGCGAGTTGAGCAATGCGCCATTTTTTGATGCAATGCGCCATTTTTTGATGCAATGCGCCCTTTTTTGATACAATGCGCCCTTTTTTGATACGATGTGCCATTTTAGGCACATTAAGTTTTCTATGCAAAGTATACCTGACGCCAATTTTTAGAAAGTATTGGACTTTCAGGCGCACTTTACACTGATTTAATGCGCCTAAAACTGGCATAGATACGCCACTTTTCAGACATGTCGCCCTTAGTGTCTAAGTTTTGTACCAGTTAGTGTGACTAGCAGCCATCAAGCTTGTTGTTCCACCCAGAGTGTTTGTAACCATCAAGCTTATAAGCAACTGTTCTGAAAGAAAATATCGTCATCTGGTCATTACATTCTATGGACATTCTTAATGAGGAACTCGAGGACAGTCCCCCACAGTTTTGTCTGCAGTTCCCCTGTGCAGCTATAACGGTTGCACATATGATATGTCCAGTCCTCTATCACGATAGCATAAATACACATTGCACATGTAATGTCACGATAATGTAAGTTGACAAGCTGTATTATTTACTTTACCACAGATATAATACCTGACAAAGTATGTCAGAAATGCTTGACACTAGACGTCTTAAACCCTTGTGGGGATGGGCTGCTCTTACCTATCAGTTCTTGGTCAGATTAAACAATGTTCAGACTATGAGTCAACTCTCACATTTACGTTGCTAGAAATTGCTGTTAAAAATCCATCTAACTGATTTGCCATCAAGTTGACCTGATTTCCTGGTGATAAGAATCCTTTCTGCTTGGTCACCCAGGCTTTATAATTGTATGATCAAAGGAAACTTTTCACATTGACTATGCTGCCCTTGCTGAGAGCAGCTTAAAGGGGTTGTCTCACTACATTGATTCATCTTACCTCAGTTCTGTTTTCTTGGTTTGATTTTGAATTCAGGGGTGTGTTTACTGGCTTCCACTAGGCGGCAGTAGAAGCCAGGTCTGTAGCTATAGCAACCAGCACTGGCAGCCTATCAGGAGAGATCAAACAGGTCTGTAGCTATAGCAACCAGTGCTGGCAGCCTATCATGAGAGGGTAAACAGGTCTGTAGCTATAAGGACCTGAGGAGCTGATGCAGCCCAAGAGGGGATATCTCAGGTAGGACACTGTTTTTTTTTTTTTTTTAATAAAGTTTTTATTTGTGGAAACAAAGTCAGAGCAGTTCAATTGCAATTGTCAAACACAGTATGTCAACGAAGAAATTGTACAATGATTATACAGGTTACACAACAAAATTTTTTTTAAAGATCTTCACATTCGACTTCGTTACCCCCTTTTTTTTATATAATTGAAATGTCACTAGTCCCTCTGCCCACCGACCCCACAATACCAACTCCCCAAACAAACAGAACCACACTCCTGTTTTCTTTAAGTCCCAACATCTAGATTCCCTAGTGTGCCTCTTAGTCTTTCTAACAAATAATATTCTGTGTATTTGAACGGATCCAGAATAACCTTGATCTCGTCAGCCCCATATTGAGTAGAAATGAACTGCTTCCATTTTTTTATGAAGTTTTTAGCATCTTTGTCTAAATTTCTCTCGGCCTCTAGCTTTGCCATTTACAAAGCTTGTTTCAAACTGTCACTGAGCTCCGATATTCCCAGGGTCACTGGATTAAGCCAGTGTCGCAATATACATTTCTTCGCCGCCAGTAGTGTAACGTGAACCCCCTTTAGAGTCACCAGCAGACACTCCCCCTCGCCCTGGTTCAAATCCCTAGTGGTATAGTGAAAAAGTAAACCCTGTGGGTTGTAGGTGATTGGGTTGTTCCATACATCCTTTGTGAATTGGGGCGACCTGCCTCCAAAATCTCTGAATCCCTGTGCATAATCACATACAATGGTAGAGGTTTGCCTTTTCCAGGTCGCATTTCGGGCAGGCCTGGAGATACCCTGGATTTTCACTCCCAAATGGGATATTAAATGCGTAAATGGCTTTGTGAATTAGCCTACATAAAATCTCCCTCCATTGTTCGCTGACTACCGCCTGTCGCACCAGGGACAGGCCTTTTAGTATTTTCTATGAGATTTCAGGATCTAAAAGATGAGATTCCCAGCTCTTAAAAAGGACACCCTCCTGAGCTTCGGTGTCTTTAATGCTCAGGGTCAAGTAGTTCCTCTGCCACCTGCCCTCTTGCAGAGTTCCATGAACTCCCTCGTTTCCCCCAGTGATTGTAGATTAGCGACCGATGCTTTACAAAAACTTTCTATTTGCTTGTATTGAAGTATACACTCACCGGCCACTTTATTAGGTACCCCTGTCCAACTGCTCGTTAACACTTAAGTTCTAATCAGCCAATCACATGGCGGCAACTCAGTGCATTTAGGCATGTAGACATGGTCAAGACAATCTCCTGCAGTTCAAACCGAGCATCAGTATGGGGAAGAAAGGTGATTTGAGTGCCTTTGAACGTGGCATGTTGTTGGTGCCAGAAGGGCTGGTCTGAGTATTTCAGAAACTGCTGATCTCCTGGTATTTTCACGCACAACCATCTCTAGGGTTTACAGAGAATGGTCCGAAAAAGAAAAAACATCCAGTGAGCGGCAGTCCTGTGGGCGGAAATGCCTTGTTGATGCCAGAGGTCAAAGGAGAATGGGCAGACTGGTTCGAGCTGATAGAAAGGCAACAGTGACTCAAATAGCCACCCGTTACAACCAAGGTAGGCTAGAAGAGCATCTCTGAACGCACAGTACGGCGAACTTTGAGGCAGATGGGCTACAGCAGCAGAAGACCACACTGGGTGCCACTCCTTTCAGCTAAGAACAGGAAACTGAGGCTCCAATTTGCCCAAGCTCATCGAAATTGGACAGTAGAAGATTGGAAAAAACGTTGCCTGGTCTGATGAGTCTCGATTTCTGCTGCGACATTCGGATGGTAGGGTCAGAATTTGGCGTCAACAACATGAAAGCATGGATCCATCCTGCCTTGTATCAACGGTTCAGGCTGGTGGTGGTGGTGTCATGGTGTGGGGAATATTTTCTTGGCACTCTTTGGGCCCCTTGGTACCAATTGAGCATCGTTGCAACACCTTGTGGAATCTATGCCAGAAGAATTGAGGCAGTTCTGAAGGCAAAAGGGGGTCCAACCCGTTACTAGCATGGTGTACCTAATAAAGTGGCCGGTGAGTGTATCATTAGGACCAAGACTGAACCTGCTGTCTAATTCACTCCATTTAAGCAGAGAGCCATCTGAGGGAAACAGAACATCACCCAAGTTTTTAATCCCTTTCTGCTTCCAACTAGCAAAGAGTCTATTTTCTGTCCCTGCCTTGAACGCGGGTGATTCCCAAAGCGGGAAGAATTTCGAGATGTACATGGGTCTTTTGAACATTTTCCTAACATGCCGCCATGTTGCCAGGGTATCTCTCAAAACCAGACTCTGCTTAATCTCTGTGTTGTGTAATTTCAACGGGAGGTGTAGAAGTGCAGTTAAACTAAAAGGGAAAGCCAATTGGGTCTCCAGTATTGTGTTAGAAAATAGATTTGTACCCTCGAGCCAGTCTTGTTCATGCCTCCACATAGCTGCCAGGTTGTAGAGCCTAATATTCGGAAGTTGGGCTCCCCCCTGTAGCTTTCCCATCGTGAGCTTTATGTAGCTAATCCTGGAACGTTTGCCCCTCCATATAAATTTTGAAAAAGCACTGCTCAGCCGTTTAACGTCCAAGTGGCGTAGCAAAAGCGGAATGTTCTGCAGGGGGTACAACAGCCTCACAAAACTGATCATCTTGATCAACAGAACCCTTCCCATGATGGATAGTGGCAGGTCCTTCCACCTTTCTAATTCGGCCAGTATCTTACCCAGCAGGGGAGGGGGGGGGGTAGTTTAGCTGGTATGTTAATGCCCCTCTGGTTCCCAGCTTGATTCCCAGGTAGGTTAGGGTATGAACAACCTCTACTCCCATCAACCTGTTAGGGAACATTCCCCTATGACCCAATGGCATTAACTGACATTTAGATTTATTAATTTTAAAGCCCGAAAATTCCCCGAATCTGGTTAAGATTTCCAGAAGTCCCTCCAGATGATGTAGGGGGTCCTCCAAAAAGATAAGCATGTCATCAGCGAAACATGCGATCCTGACCTTTCTAGACCTCTGAAGATGTCTGAGTTCAACAAGTGAACAGCCAATGGCTCCAGGGCTATGTTGAATAGTATGGGCGAGAGAGGGCATCCCTGCCTTGTACCTTTTTGGCGCTCTATTGGAGTTGAGATGAAACCCTGGGTATAGATTCTCGCTTGTGGTGTTTTATACATGGCCGCTAAGTAATTTCTAAAGTTCCCCGTGAAGCCCATCCTATCTAACACCAGATTTAGCCAGTACCAACTGATATTGTCGAAGGCCTTTTCTGCGTCAATCCCCAGTAAGGCCTGCAACAAGCCACTCTGTGGATTCCTTTCAGCTGCATCCTGCACTTCGAAAACTGCCCTAATGTTTTTAACTGCCGACCTTCCTTTTATGAACAATAATTGATGCATACCTATTAACTTAGGCATCAAGACTGATAGCCTATTAGCCATTAATTTTGATATAATTTTAACATCTTTATTAATTAATGAAATTGGGCTATAAGACTCTGGTTGGTGGGGATCCTTCCCTTTTTTGTGGATTACTGTGATATACGCGGTATCACTTGAAGGTAGCATGATGTGTTTTTGGATTATTTCCTTGGATACACTCAGTAACGTGGGTGTGACCTCCTCTAGTAGGATTCTATGAAAGTCCCCGGTTAGCCCATCAGGACCTGGAGCTTTGGCTGGTGGCAAATCTTTAATAACGGCAGTTATTTCCTCTTTGCTGATGGGTGCATTTAATGTCTCCCTATCCTCTGCAGATATAGTGTGCAGTTGCAAATCTTTAAGGAATTCCACTCCCTTGGAATTGTCCCACAGGAGTTGCGAATATAATTTTTCATAATATGCGGCTAGTATGGTATTAATCTTCCTCGGATCTTTTTCCATAGATCAAACTCCCATCTTTAAGACAAAGAATACCCGCTGGCCCCCTACTATTTCGAACCAGGTTCGCCAGAAGTCGGCCCGACTTGTTACCAAATCGGAACAAGGAGGCTCTCAACCTGTCCCCCAGGAACATCTCGAGTCTTTTCTGTTGGAACTCGAACTGCTCTTTGGCCGAGACCCACAGTGATTTGTTTTCTTTGCTGGGAGAGGTCTGGAAAGCAGTGTATGCCTGTATAAGCTGGGCTGTTGCCCTATCGAAGTTCCCTCTCATTGCCTTTTTTTTGCAGCCATGTAGGACATTATCCTGCCTCTCAGCACAGCTTTTCCTGTGTCCCAAAAAAGTGCCGGAGACCCTGTGTGGGCCTGGTTGTCCTGCGCATACTCCCTCCACCACCTTTTAATCAGATATTACCAGGTCTCCAATCTCTATTGAATCCACCCTACCCATCAGTGAGGAATTTGCCAGAAAGTAATCCAAGCGAGACCATGACAGGTGCACATGTGAGAAGTGCGTAAATTGCAGCTCTTCAGGGTTGAAGTGCCGCCAAACATCCGTTAATCCTGCAGTATCACAGAGTGAGCTCAGCATATTCTACTTAGGACCCCCCACTCCCTGTAATTTGTTGGTACGTTTTCTATCTTTCGTCTCGCTCATCACGCAATTACAATCTCCCCCAATTAATATATTATTGGTGCTCTCTTTCATAATAGATGTCCCTAGTTGGTGAAAGAATGTTTTATCTGGTGCGTTTGGGGCATAAACATTGTACAGTACTAGATTCCCGGCCAGCGTTTCTAGTTGTACTCTAAGTAGTCGTCCTTCTCCTGGCCTACAATCCTATAGGTGGTATTTTTATTAAAGAGTATGACTACCCCTGCTTTCCCCTGTACTGAGGGCGATCCCAACACCTCTCCCACCCATAATTTTCTGAGAGGAGCTAAATCGTTATCCGTTAGGTGAGACTCCTGCAACATGACTATGTCTGGCTTTAACATCTTTAGATATCGTAACAACATCGTTCTCTTATGGGGGGAACGTAACCCCTTTATATTCCATGTAACTAAATGCATGATTTGTGCTGTTTGATTTTACCCGAGGCAACATCTCCAAGAAGTATAGCATGGTACCTGACTCCCCCCCCCCAGCTCCCCAACTCCTCAAAAAGCAACTAAACCGAGACCACTTTTACCACCTTTCCCTATCTCTTTGACTTCTCTTTTTTTCGTGCATATTGATGGAGGCAAAAACAACTTCCTCCTAAACCTCTTGAAGATAACTACTATAACGGAACTACCTTCCTTTCCTGTGTCTTTTGCAAGATAACCTTACTGCCTAACCCTCGTCCCAACACAATGCCCCTGTAATCCTGTAAGAGAACATTTATATATGACAAGATTAATAACAGTGCTTCTTCCCTCAGCCAGCCACAGTACTGTGCCCGCCGCAGTGTAACTGCCGAGGACGGCTGGTGGGGAGGAAACTCAACCATCAAAATAGCTAAACCAGTCCGTAGACCATTAATTTATACATCAAACTCATCGTTTTCTTGGAGTCCGGAATAGTCCTTGCTGTTGGCGAGGTTCCTCCTGTTCCTGTGTAGCTTTAGTCTTGCCGGCTTGACGCCGGGTCCTCTCCTCGTTTTCGAACTTTTATTTACTTCCAGATGGTCACTGCGTCCCTTCTTTTGGGGCTTATTTGTCAGAAATTCTTCCGCTTCCTCCACTGATTGGCAGAGGATTGGCGCCCCCGGAAATTGGTGTCAGGAATGAAGATTGAACTATTTGTCGGTGTGAGTGTTGAGGCTTTCTATTCTTGTCTAATTGAAGAATCTGAAATAAGTTTGTCTCCTTATAACCAGGGCCTGTGTCGATATGTTGAGAACGGCCTTTTCAGCATATTCATTGATACTTCACATAAATAATCTTGCACAGTTATTAGAAGGTTTGTCCTCGCTTTATTAACAGGGGTCCTCGATACCCTCGTGCAGAATCGATTTTGCTGTAGAATCATGGGCCTTTTCATGCTGGATAGTTCCAGATACTTCACTATACAGGCCTGTCCAGGGTTTTTGCGCTATGGTCCCTACTGAGTGAGGATTCGCTTCGTCGGCGCCAATCCTGTCGGCGCATCGTATCCACTGTTCATTGAAACAGTGGATCCGTCGTCTCCCCGCTCGCTAATCCGCCGGGAAAATATGATTGTTTGCGCAAGATAATCAATGCATGGTTCTTCACGCTGCCCCCCTCGCCGCCAGTCCCGCCTTATTCACGGCGATTGCGTCATGGGCACTAATCGCGAATACGTTAACACGCCTAATTGTTTCTGCGGGACCTATTTTCTAGGTCGTCGACCTTGTCTTGCAGGTATTCTGTTCTTTTGAGCAACCTCTCCATAGTGCTCCTGGCCCCCAGGATGTTGTCCTCAACTCCCTCCACTCGCTCCTCCAGCTCCACAATGCGGCCAGAATGATTTTTCAGTTCAGCATGTAAAGATGAGACATCCGAGGTTACTGCTGCCTTAACTGAGGCCGAGATGGTGGCCTCAAAAGAGGCTAGGATATCAGGGGCAAGCAGCTTGGCCACCGCAACAGCCAAAGTTTTACAGGAGACATTTAAACCAGGGATGGTCTCTTCCAACTCAGATGTTTGTAAGCTTAACCCTTGTGGTGCCGGGGCAATGTCCTTTGGTGCTGCTGAGGCTGCCTGTGCAATTGTATTAGCGTGTTGCAGTACAGGTGTATCTGTAAATACCTCAGAGTTATGGCTCTCACAGTCTGAATATGTCTCCCCTTCCTCTGCATGCTGTCCGCGCCCACTCCTTGTGGAGCGCGTAGGATCCGGCGCCATCTTGTGTGGCAGGGTCGGCGTCCCGGGCTCTCCGGGTAGTTACGTGTGTACGGGCTCCCCGCTGTGCGATGCGCTCCCGTCTCCGGTGCCAGAGCGCACCCCAATGCCTTGGCACTGAAAAGTGCTGCTGTAAATGCCGGTATGAGGCGGGGAAGCCTTGATATAGACGGAGCGGGGCCGGAGCTCTCAGTGCCTGCTGCCGGCCATGCACACGCTGGAACCGGAAGTCAAAGTGAAAGGTTTAGTGGCCAAAGTGAAAACTGCAGCACTTAAGAATTATTAAAAAAATATTGAGGGTGATATGAAAAAAAAAAAAAAACAACCAAAAATTCCTAAAAAATGTGTTGAACATAAAAAATGTGAGTTAAACAAGAAGTCATTTTTGATGACACATTCCCTTTAAGGCTATGTTCACACGGCTTATTGGCGGCGTAATTGCGGGACGGATTTCGCCCGCAATTACGCCGTGTGTACAGGGGCGGGCGGCGGGGGTGGAGAGGCCAGCAGCCCGTCGGCCCCATAGACATTCATTATTCTCGGCACGTATACGCCGTGAATAATTGACATGTTACTTTCTCCCCACTCGCCGTATTTCGCGAGCGGGGAGAGGAGACGGAATCCATAGTTCTCTATGAAACTGTGGATTACCGTAATGACTGGGACGGATTGCAGCCGTATTGAGCGCAGTACGGTGCGAAATACGGACTGAAATCCGTCCCAAAATAAGCCGTGTGAACATAGCCTAAGGGTGAATATGGAACAGGGAGATTCTTTAGATTTTACACCCGAGTTTAGCCCGTGCAAAACCGACCGTGGCTTAGAGGATCCACTTTTCTGGTGAGAAACATAACAAAAAGATCTGTTTTCTAAGTATTTTTGTGAGATTATGTGTTCTTACAGCTTTCTTTGAATGGATAACCTATTGTTGACTCTTCTGCCACATTCTTTTTTTAGGTTTTTAAAAGTGGGAAATTGTTATGTGATTTAATTCTTTACAGGAAATATTTATCCCTTGAAGCCATCTCCTTGGAGAACCTTGTTAATGGTAATTGTGCTAATTTGCTTTGCTTATCTTGTCTTACAACAGGTCAAAGTTTGTACACATAATAAATGTAAAACAAGTCAATTCCAAGGTTAAGCAAGGTTAAAGGGAACCTGTCACATAGTTTATGCCCCCCTTTGCTGAGGGCAGCACAAGCTAGTTTCAGACCTGCTGTTTCCAGCGCTGTGTCCCTTATCTGTAAGATGCTGGAGTTTTAGAGTATTTAATGCTCAAATCTGCAGTTTTCAGCCAGAAAAGAGTCAGTTTTAAGCCCCGCCCACCTGAGGCTAGCCCCGCCCACCTCAACTGATAAACCTATTACTTTGAATAGGTAGAAACATGTGAATAACGGCCAGGTGGGCGGGGCTAGTCTTTGGTGGGCGGGGCTAACACCTGCTCATGAATAAGATTTGAGGGGTAAATGCTCTAAAACTCCAGCATCTTACAGAATAAGGGACACAGCGCTGGAAACAGCAGGTCTGACACTAGCTTGTGCTGTCCTCAGCAAGGGGGGAATAACCTATGTGACAGGTTCTCTTTAAAGATAAAGCCACAAAGGCAGAATTGGCAACTATGTGCTCCACCATCGTCATAGACGACCATGTAGAACTACTACAGTGGACAGATCAGGTCATGATGTCACCCACTTCTTGCAGTGATTCTAAGCTCTAATAGAGATGACTCCTAAGCATGGGATCCTTCCTATATTATGTTCATATGCATTTTTAGGACATCATGGTTTTAGGAACCAATCTGCTTTCATGTCAAACAATGTAAAAGCAGACACATGAAAATCTTCACATGATTAGACATCAATCAAGATTATTTAAAGGATTATTCCCATCACGCAAGTGCTGCTGAAAGAGCCAATTACTATAAACTAAGAAATTGTATATAATATCAATACTTTAGCTATTACACGCCTTTTTTGCATCTTGAACTTGCTCTCTTGTCTCCATGGTTACGGACAACCACTGTATTATTTCAGTAGTGAAAACCAATGCAGGGTTACTGTGACTTTGCCTCTCTTGTCAACTTGCTCTCTTGTCTCCTTAGTTACCGACCACCACTAATAATAATAATAATAATAATCTTTATTTATATAGCGCCAACATATTCCGCAGCACTTTACAAATTCAAGGGTAAACATACAGTCATTACACATTAAAAGTACTTACAAATGAGAACAAGGTGTGAGGGCCCTGCTCGTGAGAGCTTACAATCTATTAGGGTGTATGGGTGAAACATACGGTAAGAAGTGCCAGTTTACAATGGTCTGGCCATTTTTTCATAAATGGGGGGTGGTTTACATGAAAAAATGGATGAACCTGCCACCCAGACTGTACATCTATATACAGATAAGTGCCTGTGAGTGCCCTAGTGCAGGGAGTGACAGATGTGTGTGATAGCAGTTAGGGATCTTGGTAGGCCAGACACCACTGTTTGCTTTCAGTTTTACTGTGCTTTTTTCTGTGGCTGGGATAGTGGGGATGAGCGTTTCTGCTCATGTGTATTCTCCCTCCCTCTCCCCGACCCAGCCAGACCACAGAAACTTATTCTCAGACAGTCTTTGATAACGCTGCATTACTGGCCATAACTGATAGCACACAGTGGTGGTTGGTAACCAAGGCCACAAGAAAGCAAGTGGAAGGTATAAAAAAGGCCTGTATTAGGTAAAGCATACATATTTTTTTTATAACATGTATTTTGAAAATTGCTTACTTAACAGTAATTGACCCTTCAAGCAGCACTTAAAATACTTTAAGGGCGACATGTCATAAAAGTGGTGCCTCCACGCCAGTTTTAAGGCGCATTAAACTAGTGTATAGTGCGCCTGAATGAGTGAACCTTTCAAAAACTTGGCATGTGGTATACCTTGCACAGTATAATTGATCTGCCTAACTTAGGCGCATAGCATATCATTACTAGCATATTTGATCTGCCTAAAGTAGGCGCATTCAAATGTGTCGTGCCTGGCAAAAAAAAAATCCAGTCTTTGTGTATTACAGATCATTTATATAGAAAACAGGGTATCAACAGTTTTTTGTCGCAAAATACACCCAAAAAATTGCGCAGCCCTAATAGGACATGTCGCCCTAAGTCCTTAAAGGGGTTGTCTCACTACTGATTTATCTCACCTCAGTCCTGTTTTCTTGGTTCATTTTGAATTTAGGGGCGTGTTTACTGGCTTCCACTAGGCTGCAGTAGAAGTCAGGTCTGTAGCTATGGCAACCAGTGCTGGCAGCCTATCAGGATAGATCAAACAGGTCTGTGGCTATAGCAACCAGTGCTGGCAGCCTATCATGAGAGATTGAAAAAGGTCTGTAGCTATAGCGACTAGGAGCGATGCAGCCCATACAAGAGGGGATATCTAGGAATAGGTAAGACACTGTTAATGGATATATATTACAAAGTGACTTGTTTTTGCAAGATCTACAACATAAAAAGTAGCGATCATTGTAGGGAAACCATCTAGAGATGGGCGAATTGATTCTAACGAAGTTGAATTCGATTAGAATTTCAGTAAAACTTCGGTTCTGAACGAAGTCCAAGTGATGGGGACTTAGGGTGAACGAAGTGTGCTTTTGATTGATAAATTTGGCTGATAGCACATGGCGCTACATGGGGCAAAGCACTCTGGGAGGAAGAGGGCATAGCCTGCATGACATGTGCAGAGGTGAAGCAATCAGAGGCCGGCGGGATTCTGTGACGTCACCGCACTATATAAGTCGAGGCGCGACGCTGGGAGCTCACACTCCTCTCACTGTACTGATCAGGGAAGGTGCTGCCGCGGCTGATTGTTACTGAAAACTGATTTTTTATACAGCGATTTCTGTGGGGTGTCTCAGCTTGTCTCAGAGACTGCTTCTCTTAACGTTCTATTTCTGATTTTTTGGGGTATTGGATCTGAAGTCCAGTGTGTGCCCACTGCAGTGCATATACATGTTAATGCTATCTGCTCACAGAAACATTGAATATCAAGGGGGATCTAACCCAGTTCCTGTTGTTTTTAATTTAAAGGAAACAGCGTTTTTATAATACAAACCACTTCATTTTGACTGCTCAATTCTTTTGCGCAATTTACATCCAGGGGTTAATTAAGCGTTGTTTTTTCTGCTGTGGGTGACCCCAAGAAACCGTCTTTTTCACCTCCAAAAATTAAAATTTTTTCCTGAGCATAATTCACAAGCGAAGGTTAATTACAATTTTTTCTTTGTTGTGTAGCGTAGAAAACACGCAATTGAAACCCACGCTAAAAAGCTAGTAGTTTGTGGCTGCTCAATCTTTTGCGCAATTTACATCCAAAGGGGGTTTTAAATTTAAGCGTGTTCGCAGTTGTATCAGTAAAAGAAACTTTGTTTTTCACTGCCACAAAAGAAATTTTGTAGCATAATTCATATCCGAAGGTTAATTAAGCCTGTTTGTGCTTTTATATTCAGTAAAATTTCACAGAGTTTTTGAACGGCAAAATACAAGTCTATTTCTCCTGCCCATTTGTGGAGCGCAATTTATATCCAAAAGGGTTTACCCAAGCTTCTTTGTGGGTTCATTTGGAGTCAAATACAGGGTGTGTATTATCATATACAGATATCTTCATCAAAAGTGTCTGTACATTTTAGAACAAACAGTATGTCAGACAGAGAGGTGGCAGGCTCTTCACCTGCAGTGGGTGTGGGACAAATATTCTGTAGCAGGCCCAGGTCGCAGCAAAGCAAGGGGACGTCGCGCAGGGGTCACTCGGTGAGGCCACAACTACTGCTGTCATCTAGCGGCCTTGTAACTGACTAG
The DNA here is from genome assembly GCA_025379985.1 of Phyllomedusa bahiana. Taxonomy (NCBI): domain Eukaryota; kingdom Metazoa; phylum Chordata; class Amphibia; order Anura; family Hylidae; genus Phyllomedusa; species Phyllomedusa bahiana. The sequence continues at coordinate 1,380 of JAODAL010028985.1, read as the reverse complement.
CAACCCCAATGGTTCTTGATTGGTTGACTAGGTCATCTACTTCCTCCCAGATGACATCTGACAACCCCAGCCAAGAGTCGGTGGGAACGTCAGACACAACCTTTAGTTGGCATGGCCCGGGAGCGGATCAGCGGCCCTCACCTGGGCCTCAATCCGGTTCCCTCAGCCAGCCAGTGGGTCGTGTGGCCGTGAGTCAGCAGGATAGCAGCAGTGTGAGGTCGGGAGCCAAGCGGCCACGGGGTAAAAAACCCGCTCGAGGTCCAGAAAGTAGCGGCACAGGGGCTCCGCGAGGGAGCGGGCGGTTTACTCTGCGGACGTGGCGTTAATCTGATACTCGGCGGTGTGCAGTTCTTTGCTAAACCCCGGAGGAGCCGAATATGGGTATATGTAGATCTTTTGGAGAAAGTGAAGCTTTGCCAGGGGCTAACTTGGGCACCAGGGCCCCCTGCTCAAACATGCAGCGTCCCATCCGTGGTGGAGAAACGTGGCTCAGATGTGGTGGTCCTTTTCCTGCCGCCCGCAACAGCACAGCGCGCCCCGTGCAGCATTCATTGCAGCCTCAAGGCCCACCCACCCTCTGCAAAGGGGGCTGTTTCTCTTTGACATCATTCCCGGTCCAGTGCTCCTGTCCTCGCTACTCTGGCCCAGCATCGTTTAGGAGGCGATTGCAAAGAGCAAAAAGTTGCGTCCCAACCCTCTAAGGTGCAGCAGCTGACCGTGTCCCGTCAAGTTGTTGGTTTGGGTCCCCCCTTCCAAATGGGGGATCTGCACCCTTCAGAGAACAAATGGCTTTGCGGCCGGATGGGAGTTCCAAGGTTAATTCTTTTTTCCAAAAAAGGCGTACCAGCATTTATAAATATGTGAACAGAAAGGGGGGCCGTTTTTAAATATCGGTTTGTTCAAGGTGCACGGCCGGGGGGTTTGAGTGTAACTAGGTGGGCCAGTACATTCCTTTCGGCCCACTGGGGGGAAAGTGCTTCCCCCGGCACACCAACAACTTGGACGGAGACGCCGCTTTTCCCCCCTCCACGTTGTCAAATGCGCTCCTGCGCCCAAAGTCCCCCTCCCCCCCTCCACCACACCCCCATTCAGCCTCCACAAGTATGCTCTTCATCACATTGTGGGCACGCGGTGTCCGCAGTTTACCCTGGCTTGCCTTGCAAAAAAGTCACACAGGGGGGGAAAATGCTCCCGTCATGCAGCAAGAAATCGATTTGGGTTTCCGGCCAAATGCAAATGGGGAACCTGGGGACGGACAATGGGGGGGGTGCACCAAAGGGGGGATGGTCCATGCCTGCAGGCCCGTGTTCAAATTGGGTTTTGAAAAGGTTCCTGGATCTTCCCCCGATCTCAGAATTCTGAAAATGGCCCGGGAAAATG
>JAODAL010028984.1:0-52402 GCA_025379985.1 Phyllomedusa bahiana | reverse complement strand
ACAGCACCTTAGCAAAGAGAGACCAGTCCCCTCTCTCACGTGGTGAAACCGCCATCTTAAGCAGCTTGGAGGACTTCTGCCCTACTACCTCTCTTCTGCATCAGGGTCTCCTCCACATCAACACAGTATTCTCTGTCGTGTGTGGCAACAAGGCCACAAGGTTATGTACAAGCAAAGGTCCAGCTAACAAGTGATATACTTTACAGTTCTCCACAGTGTTATCCTGTTTCATAGCCGGTGGCCATTTTGTGAAGAGCAGTTTTCATTAAGCCCTTAACCCATCTAAAGGGTGGAGCTCTGCTGTACAGGGTGAAATTCAGATAACAGATCACACCTTATACCGTGATCTTATAAAAACCCATGCTTCATCTCCCTACCTGCTTTATCTACAAATAGAAAGAAAGACCTGACTGCATATATTAATATTAAATTGCCAACTTTATATTCAAAATCCAGCTTTTACATGTAACATTGACAACTTTACCCTACAAACCGATCTATAAAGTTTGGTGTTTGTAATTTCCTACAGCTACCTTCTGACTAATCTAGAGCAAGTTGATTTAAGTTGACCTATCAGACCACAGCTTTATCCTTTCAGGCCTGATCACTTGCACATAGCTCATTTCTTTCAGAGCTCAAACCCAGCTCAAAAGTAGAAGAAGGAGACAGAAAGAAAAAAAAAAAGGGAAATTTATACATACCAAGCTGTATTCGCCATATTCCATCTATGTCTTTTCGTACTCAGAAAAAAATGAGGAACACTGCAAAGAAAACACCAAAAGTCAAACCAGCAAAACTCACGCAATTTTTCCAACAATCTTCCCTGATCCTATAGACCTTGGAAGACCAGAATCCTTTCTCCCAATTATCAACAACCTCGCCCCGATCTGAATCAGTAGACATGGAAACCCAAGATCGCTCAGATTCAGTCCCTTTAACTGAACTCACACTTCAGAAGCTCTTCTCGTCCTTTAGAGATACCCTGTACAAGGACTTTAAACAAATTATGGTCGATCTCAAATCGGATATCCAATCTCTGGTTTCCCGAACAGACCACGTAGAGAAAAAAAATGGCAGAATTCGCCACCTCACACAACTCACTTATTGACGCCAATGCGGAGCTGAAAGACGAAGTGCAAAGGCTGTCAACAAAGATTCTCGACCTTGAAGACCGGTCTAGGAGAAACAATATCAGAATAAGAGGAGTCCCGGAATCAGTGAATAATGAAGCTCTTGCACCTTTCCTCACGGATCTTATGGCAATTGTTCTCCCAAACGCCTCACATACGGAACTTATGGTCGATAGAATACATCGCCTCCCGAAGCCGAAACATCTCGCTGCCTCCATACCGAGAGATGTCATCGCAAGAATCCATTTTTTCAAAATAAAGATGAATTCCTGAAAGCTCTAAGGAATCACCCATCACTTCCGGATAGATTTGTTAACTTATCCATATTCCCAGATCTCTCTGCTGGCACCATGCTGAAACGCAAAGAATTTGCGCCATTCACTAAGATTCTGCGTGACCACAATATTAATTACCGCTGGGGATTCCCGGTTAAATTAATTGTTACAAGAGAAGGTATTACGACGACATGTAGCTCGCCAATGATAGCAAAAGAACTTCTACTCTCCTGGGACCTAATGTCGACTCCTACTAATTCACCACAGAGGAGGGGACATGTGAGACCTGAAGCTATCACCCCACTCTGGTCTGAAAAGATGAGCAGATCCAAAACCCGTGCAAATGACTGATAAACCCGACTCATCTCTGGCAGTCAGCAAGTCCACGGAGCCTTCTTGGTTTACGACTGGCAGTTTTTAGTTCGCTTCCTGCGTTTCATATTACCGACTCCCACCATTTGCAGGTCGAGGCAATAGACTTGCCCCCTTGTCTATTTCCAGCTCGTCTGGAAATACTTGCCTATTTTCTGTTCCAATGTTCACTCTTCACATGCCAGTTCTACATCTTCACCTGGTTCAGTTTAAAATGGTTTTGCTGTGTCATGTCATATATAATACCCACTCCTTGACGGAACAATGTTTACTTGAAATTGTTTTTAATGCACATGTTTACTAAGTTTTTCTCGCCTCCCCAGGCTATTTTTTTCTATCGCTTAATGTAAACGGTCCTCCTAACCTTTTAAGAGACCCCTGCATGGAAAAAAGTTTTGAAGTCCCGTGTGATGTGTGTGCTTGCAAAAACGCACCTCAAAAAACGGACATTTAGCGGGCCCAAAAAAAAGTTTTCCAACACGTTTTTACGCCGGGACGTCAAAAAAGCAAGAGTCCTATATTAGTTAAGATTCAATTGTTTTTTTGGTTTTAATAAATTTTTAGACCCAAAAAAGGGTCGATTTTCATTTATACAATGCACTCTCAATAAGTGGCATATACTTATAACCTTTTACGCCCAAACACTCATCGACTCCTTTCATTTCCAAAACTGGTTCTGAAAATTAAGAAAAATGTTAAAGGAAATCTTATAATTGTGGCAACTTAATATTTTATTAATAAACGCGGGGCAAATCTAGCAAAACTTCAGGCATTCCCCAGAATTTAAAAAAATTGTCTTAGAAGAAACCTTCAGCCCCGGGCGTTTCCCACACAACGGATTAGTTTTGATCATTTTCAGTGCACAAAATCTCATCGAGATTAGATTACTTCTTAAAAAACAGACAAGCCTTGCGGGCAGGTTTAAAATTCCAAATTTTTAGGGTGTAAGACATGGTCGCCATGCTCCGGTTTTTAATGAAAAAGATTATTTATGTTTTCCCCCCCAAACCCCCTGGCACCTAAAAAACCTTCTGTTTAAAACCCCCTAAGGTTGTGCGGAGATTGAAAAGGCTCTTAAAAAATATTTTGATAAATTTCTCATCTGACTCGAAAAAAAGGGTGTGCCCACAAACCCTATATCAAGGCCTTTTCATTTCAAAGCCAAGAAAAAAAAAAATTAGGATAATAAAATAAATGAAGGTTAGAAAAGATTAAAACTTTAGATAGTAAATTTTCAAAATAAATCCATCAAAAACATTGGAAAAAGAATTTTGGACCAATTAAAAAAAAACAACTTAGCAACTTCCACTGCAACAAAATTTGAGAATCAATTAAACAATTGAAATGGAATTTTACCTACAAGGGATGACCCAGTGTACTAGCTAAAAAGGGTTAGGTCACACAGGCAAAAATAGAATCCCTTTTAATTCCCCAAGAAAAAGGCAAAATTTGGACCTTTAAAAATATCAAATTTAATTTGCGGCCTATTATAGTTCTTTATATAACTTAAAAAAGCCCTTGCATAGCTCCGGCCCGTAAGGGGAGGACATTTGAGAGTTTCCTTTAATGAAGTATCTCTACCCCCCCTAACGATGACCAATTTTCCTCATTTAAACCCCCCCATTACTCCCGAATCGAAGCAACAATTCGACAACTAAAATGAAAAAAAAACCCCGGGGCCGGAGGGCCAAACTTGAATACTTTAAGCCTTCAACAACATCTTCTCCCTCCCTTTCTGGGATTTTTAACGCTTTTACAAAAGGGTCTTTCCCGGGGGAAGTTGCAGCTACTTCTCGACCCACCCCAAAACCAGGAAACCTTGGACCAGGTTTTAAATTACCGACGATTCTCTGCTCAATTCAGAGTAAGATTTATTTCCCAAAAATTTTTGCCAACCCACTTAATAACGTACTCCCCTCTTAATAAAAACAAAGACCCCGGTAGGCTTTTTTAAAAAACAGCAAACCGGTGGCATTGACGGGCCTAGATGTCCCCACAAATAGCTCAATTGAAAAATGCCATTTTCTCTCTTTACTGGGCGGAGAGAAAAACTTTTTACAGAATAAACGGGAAACATTTAAAAAAAAACTTTACAAAAATTTTTGGTTTTTTTCCCGGTTTATTCTTTTTCGTGTTGTCCTTATATCCCCGCCCCTTCTCAAAAATTTCGGTTGGATTTATCTCTAACATTTTAAGTTTTCAAACGGGACTAGAAGGGGTGCCCCCTATCTCCCTTTTAATTTTTGACCTTTCGCCGAACCCTGGCAGAGCACATCAGATCCCCTTTTTCCCTCATTCAAGGAATCAAGTTAAAACCCGGAGAATATAAAATTAGCCTATACGCCGTAATCCTGATTTATGCCCCCAAACGAGTACATCCATTTTTGCTCTCCGACTCTAATAAATCGGGTTTTGCCAAAATATCATACTATAAATTAAATATCACAAAATCTATACTTCTACCCATTAACTGTCACTATTCTTTGAAATCACAATTATCGGACGTAGATTTTATTTGGGCGGATGATTTTGTTCCTTACCTAGGGATCAAGATTTACCCAGATATAGACAAAACAATAAAACAAAACCTGGATGATGTTTCCTCCTCCATTCTTAAAGAAATTTATCGTTTGAACCAGCTGCACCTTTCTTGGTTAGCACGCATCAATCTAGTTAAAATGTTACTCCTGCCTAAGTACCTATATGTTGCCAGATCCCTCCCATATCTATTTCCTAATGCACTGATCTCTACTTTACAGCGCCACATACTACACTTCATATGGGGTTCCAAAAGATCCAGATTCAAAAACCAATATCTATATAGGAAATCTAAACATAGAGGCTTATCAGTTCCTAACCTTTTAAACTACAACATAGCCGCAATCCTTGAACCCCTCTTCTTCTTTTGGAACGCGCCAAGTAATCATCACTGGTCATGTATAGAAAACTCTGTAATAACTGACGGGTCATTTAAAGAACACCTGATTGCTATGATATTTGGAGGTAAACCCAAAACATACTCGTTACTATCTCTTTCTCACGCAGCCTTGATATGGTACAAACTCATTGCAACTTAACAGAGGGTCCAGTTAAATAAAAAGTCTTGTCCGCTATCAATCATCCAGATTATATCCCCTGAAATTTGTATCTCAAACTGGATTGACTTGGGAATGCGAATGGTTGGTGATCTTTTCCATGAAAACCATATTAAATCATTTGCAGAATTAGCACATCAACATTCGATCCCCAAACAACAATTCTTTCTCTATTTACAAGTGAGACACTGGATCCAGTCTTGGAAATGGCCAACGCAGTCTCACACGCATACACCTTTTTCTAACTTTTTGTTAAAAAGAGTACGAAATATAAAAGGTCTATCTTCTGCCTATCAAACTCTATATGATTTTGATTTAGATATTAAACCCCCATATGCAATAAAATGGGAAGGTGAGCTAGGTTTTATCTTTTCAGCAGAAGAATGGCTCAAAGCAGCCAATGTACCAATTCAAACATCTAGATGCGCAAACCATGTTGAACTCTCTAGAAAAATACATTTAAGGTGGTACCTAACTCCAAACAGGCTGGCCCATGTTATTTCAGAGTACTCTCACTTTTGCTGGAGGAAATGTGGCCTGAAAGGCTCATTACTACATATGTGGTGGACCTGCCCGATAGTCAAACCCTTGTGGCAGGAACTAGAAACATTGGTGTGTAAACTTTTTTGTTGGAATATTAAATTAAAACCTGAAATGGCAATACTTGACTTGAAATATGAAAATATTCCCCACCCCTTCCAAACAGTCCTTTCACACGCCTTAATAGCTACGAGAAGTGTTACAGCCTTTCACTGGAAGACCTCCCATACTCCAAGTATTAAGGAAGTAATCTCCAGAATTAATAGACAATGTCACTGCGAAATCTGTCTAGTGATACCCCCCCATAATCTGATTAAAATTAGGGATAACTGGTCCCCATGGTTACTTTCTAGTTACTATCACTAATATGAATATTTTCTATACAACATTCACTGGGAAACCCATTGATCAGGGATCTTGTTCTGATACCCTATAAGAATTTAGTATGTTGTGGAACATAATTAATGTACAAGATTTGTATAACTGCTGCTGATTTATTGCTTAATGTAATTCCATGAATCTTACCAGTCATGACATGTCATGTGGTTTTTTTTTTTTGTTTTTTTATCCCCTTGTTTCTCCCCTTCCTCATTGATGATGTTTAATCAATGTACTTGTTGAAAATCCAATAAAAATTTCTTTGAGTAATAATGTCATTAGCAAAGCTGTCTAGTTTTCACAGGATTCCTTATCTTCTGTTTCTGTAAACACAGTTTTCCAGTGCTGGTCGGATTCCTCCTCCTTGTCATTGGCTGCCAGCTCTGCTAATTTACATTCTGTCTGGCCCCGGCTCATATTCACAGGAGCCAGCATTACTGCCTCTCTCACTCAAAGTAAGGACCGGGCACAATTTAACTCTGCACAGCCAGCAGAAACACAGAGGCACTGCACATGCTTCTACAATCAGAAAACAGCACAATTGTGCGACGGTGCCTAATGCAAACATAGAGGGAGCATTAGGCTGCCTCTCTCACTCAAAGTAAGAGAACGACAGCAATTTCACTCTGCACAGCCAGAACAAACACAATAATACTGCAGGGCTTCTACAATCAGAAAACAGCACAATTGTGCCTCGATGCCTAAATGCTCCTGTGTGTAAACATAGTAGTGAGATCTGTTCTACTCTGGAAGAGTTCATAGAAGACTGGATTCAATTGTAACAAACCTCCAGCTGTGAGAGGAGATCAGTGCTCTGAGTTCATAGAAGATTGTCTAGACTGAATGCAATCCTTTGGTATGTAAACATACTTACAATATAAGACTTCATAGTGAGAGGACACAGTGACATGTGGACTGGGGGGGAGGGAAGGGAAGGAAGCCTAGGGAGCCAGCATGAACAGTGAAGGGGGGGAGATGATGTCATCCCCCTCGGTTAAGAAACACCCAGCTGGGAGGGGAAGAAACGCCCCTGAATTTGTAGAGCTAAGAAGCTGAGCGCACAATGATACACACGAACTAATGAAGCGATACATCCCCTTTAAGGGTCATGCTGCGGTAAAGGACAAGGATAGTCAATATCCAGTTCAACTAAAATGGTGGTTGAAAGACTCCTTTTTCTGGCACTTTTTAATCTGTGGGTAATGCAGATTTAAGGGTCATGCTGCGGTCCAGGACAGTGATAGTCAATGTTCTGTTCAACTAAAATGGTGGTTCAAAGACTCCTTTTTCCGGCACTTTTTAATCTGTCGGTCATGCAGATTTAAGGGTCATGCTGCGGTCCAGGACAGGTGTATTCAATGTCCAGTTCAACTAAAATGGTGGTTCAAATAATACTGTCTTCTGGCTCTTTTTAATTTGTGGGTCATTCAGGTTTAAGGGTCATACTGTGGTAAAGGACGGGGATAGTGAATAGTCTGTGACTTTTTTTCTGTGACTCTTGTTGCCTAATTGTCTTGCCTATGTAGCACGTATCCAGTTTACTGTTGTGGATGTTAATTCTAGCTTCTCCTCCCCTGTTTGAGTGTAAGAATGAAGCTGTTGTTTCTCTCCCATAGACTTTAATGGTCATCGGCGATTATCGATTATCGGCATGATCATTTCAAAAATCTGTTATCTATAAGATGACAATTATCAACACAATCACTCATCACTAGTCATGTCAATGTAAACTTTCAGGAAACTAAGGGGGACTGAGCAATGCTGTAGCTCTCACAGGCTTCACTTTTTGTAATCACATATATTTAGAAAAGTGATTAAATATCCATCGTGGCAAAACCCCTTTAAGCCTTTCAATGTCTTTTTTGTGCCCTGGTGCCCCAAACCGTAAACAATATTCCATGTCTGGTTTGACTACTGCTTTCTAAATCAAAAATGTGTAATATAACATAAGGATATAGAAATAAACATATTTGGTATTTTCATCTCTTCAGTAGCCTATACAATAAAGATAACTCTTATTTAAAGTGAATTGCAAATGAAATAAAAAAAATAAAAAAAACTTTTTTTATTTTTTATTTGCATTTCACTAACAAATTAATAACTATGAATTTAGCAATAATTTAAATGTTCCTCAAAATAGTAGAAAAAAATACAACTCCTAGACAAAAAGCAAAGCCTTCTATGTTTACAGCTATTTTAGCAAAAATTAAATCTCCTGCATACATGTCATTGTAACAGGAATAGCTAAGAACAGCAGACTTGATGTGTCAATTACTGCTGTAGACCTGCCCACAGCCTGAACAGGATGTTTAAACCTGGCTGTGGTCCTATGAAACTACATTGTGAGAAAACCCATTTAAGTCTCCATACACCTTTATGGTTCTCTCCTGAAGCTTTACCCCACCCAGAGCTAAATTAAATGCCTCTCATCGAGCTGGTCACAACACTATTATATACTGACAAGGGGTAAACATCCTAAAACAGCTGTCTGCAGATAGTAGACTGTTTCTTATAGACTAGATGCCGGTTTGACAATTATGGTTCAAAGTTCTAAGCAAAAGCGTAACTTGAAGCTCTGGTGCCCTAGTGCAAAATGTGAAATGGGCCCACCAGCTACTATGTGCCACTTACAATGCTGGTATCTCTTTATGTGATAGGAGGGCTTTTGGGCCTCCTCAGATTGCAGGGCACAGTAGCGACTGCTATCTTTGCACCCCCTATAGCTATGCCCCTGGTTCTAGGTTAGATGTGACTGTAGGGATGCTATGTCCTAGGTGGCACTAGAGACCTAACTCTTTTCCCTATCTCTTATTTGAATATTTGAACATCCCAGAGAGTATTGCACAGTCTCTAAGTCTCCCTACACTATTATGGTGCTGTCCTCAGGGTGAAACCTTACCAGCCCAAGAGGAGATATTACAATATAATGGAAACATGGAATAGAGTGAAACTCATTTGATATGACCACCCATAATTGCAGTGGAAAATAGTGTTGGTACTGTCAAAAAAGCCAATGTGTTTAAAAGATAAAAAAATCCTTTGCAGCAAAATACGTTCAAGATGGAAAATTAAAATGCTCATTAGAATATATTTTACATCGTATCTGGGATGCTCTGATGACAGAGCACTCCAAGTCAACAAATTTGCAGTCTTTTGCTGGCTGGGCTGGCATTGTGCCCTTGAAATGGACCCCTTAATCATGAACATGGTGATTCCTGTGCAACACTTTAAACTCTATATGATGTAGATAAAGTTTAACACAGTTCTGTAAACTTGGATGAAGATTAAGTTAGAGGAACAGGGATGTGTTAGATTTGTTTTTGACGCTCATTGCTCCATAGACCTAATCTTGGTTGTAGTGTAATGTGTCATGGTAAACACAATGTCCTGACTTTGACTGACCTAAAGACCCATTGCATGGCAGGTAGTGACTGGAGGTGACTGGTATTAGATGTCGAAATTGAATTTTTTTCCTGAACCTTGAAATCTAAATTGAAATTTGACTGATTTTTGGGTCTAATTTTAGATTTTATTAATTTTGGGTTAAGGTTTAAAGGGGATTTGCCAAGACGCAAGTTTCTTACCTTCCTTATCAGCACAGGGAGAATGTCAACAAATCGCGCTGAGTAATGAAGGCTGCAGGGCTGAGAGGGAGGGGGTGAGTAAAGAGTGAGGAATAAGGGAGCGTCTCAAAACTTAAGTGAAATAATAAACAGTATAACAGTGGATTCTCAATACAGCAATACACAGCCTCATAGACTGCACTTTCTACCCGGTGCCTTAAATGCTCATTCATTTTACCTGTCATCAGATAAGAAGTGTTTCACGCAAACGTGGCCTGTCAGCTCCTGGGTCGTGTCTAGTGGAAGCTTTCAGGTAACTAAGGGGGATTTAGAAATGCTGTAGCTCTCAGAGTCTTCACTTTTTGTAATCACATATATTTAGAAAAGTGATTAAATACCTATTTTGGAGGTTCCCACGTCAACATTACATGGTGGCAAAACCCCTTTAAGATCTGATTAAGTTTGGGGTGCAGTCTGGGGTGTGGATTAAGTTAGGGGTCTGGTCTAGCTCAAATCACCAACCATAGAAAAAAATAAGGTTTCATCAATCCCACTATAACAACCAATCCTCAAACCAATTAATCAGTGGAAAAAATATCTGGCAATCTAAAACACAGCTATTAATAAATACACTTTTCAATCACTTATGCATTTCCATTTAACAATAGTACATTTAGTTCAAACATACAGAGTGTAAAGTTACTTTCAGTTTTTACTACTGTTTGTATATATTCAGGGATAGTATTACTGCACCTGTTATGTCCTACCTATCATGCGGGGCGATGACATGGATGGTTCCGCTAACAAACCTGTCCCTGTTCCATTCCTATTTTTTTCTTAAACTCCCAATTTCTTCCTTGGCTTTAGCCAGGAATCCTTATCTGAGAATTTCTACGAAGGATTGGACCTCAATAATAAGCTAATGATAGTGGAAAAATAATTTTATAGTCCAATGCAGCAAGAGATGATATACTTTACACCATAATATGGTCGGCAGTTATAGTTATAATGGCCGGCAGTTATAGTGAATTGTGGTAGCAGTCAGCGTACATGAAAAGTATTACCTGCAGTGGCTAGTACTCCACCATTAGTTAATGCCTTCTCCATTCGGCATTCTGCTCCACTCCTGGTTTGGCATTTGGGTAAACACTAGTCTTGGTATTCACTCCCGCTGTTTTAGCAGGGTTCTGCAGAGCAGATGGGGTCTGTTTAACTTTACGGTCTAAAAGCATTTTGAGGTTTTGCATCTGAGTGTCATAAGGCTCCAATTTGTGGTGAGAGGTTCCACAGTCTCACTGCTCTTACAGTAAAGAATCCCTTTCTATGTTTATGTAGAAACCTTTCCTCAAGATGTAGAGGGTGACTCCTTGTTTTAGATACAATCATGGGTATAAATAGATCTTGGGAGAGATCTCTATAGTGGGTACTAAAAGTATTAAGACACCTTTAAATTTTTCACTCTTTGTTTCATTGCATCCATTTGGTAAGATCAAAAAAGTTAATTTTTTTGCTCATTAATGCACACCCTGCACCCCATCTTGAAAGAAAAAAAAAATTAGATATTTTTGCAAATTTATTAAACAAGAAAAACTGAAATATCACATGGTCTTAAGTATTCAGACATTTTGTTCAGTGTGGAGAAGAAGCTCCCTTTTGAGCTAGTACAGCCATGAATCTTCTTGAGAAAGATGCAACAATTTTTTCACAACTGGATTTGGGGATCCACTGCCATTCTTCCTTGCAGATCCTCTCCAGTTCCCTCAGGTTGGATGGTGAACGTTGGTGGACAGCCATTTTTAAATCTCTCTAGAGATGCTCAGTTGGATTTAGGTCAGGGCTCTGGTTGGGCCAGTCAAGAATGGTCACAGAGTTGTTCTGAAGCCACTGCTTTGTTATTTTAGCTGTGGGCTTAGGGTCATTGTCTTGTTGGAAGATGAAACTTCAGCCCAGTCTAAGATTCAGAGCACTGTGGAAGAGGTTTTCATCCAGGATATCTAAGTACTTGGCCACATTTATCTTTCCTTCAATTGCAACCAGTCGTCCTGTCCCTGCAGCTGAAAAACACCCCCATAAGCATGATGCTGCCACCACCATTTTTCACTGTAGGGATTGTATTGGGCAGGTGATGAGCAGTGCCACACATACCACTTAGAATTAACACCAAAAAGTTTAATCTTTGTCTCATCAGACCAGAGGATCTTATGTGTTTCATGTGTTTTTTTTGCAAGGTGCATGGGGGCTTTCAGATGTCTTGCACTGAGGAGAGCCTTCCATTGGCATACTCTGCCATAAAGCCCTGATTGGTGTAGGGCTGCAGTGATAGTTGACTTTGTGGAACGTTCTCCCATCTCCCTACTGCATCTTTGGAGCTCAGCCACAGTGGTCTTGGGGTTTTTCTTTATCTCTCTCACCAAGGCTCTTCTCTCACCATTGCTTAGTTTGGCTGGACGGCCAGGTCGAGGAAGAGTTGTGGTCATCCCAAACTTCTTCCATTTAAGGATTATGGAGGCCACTGTGCTCTTGGGAACTTTGAGTGCTGCAGAAATTCTTTTGCAACCTTGGCCAGATCTGTGCCTTGCCACAATTCTGTCTCTGAGCTCCTTGGGCAGTTCCTTAGACATCATGCGCTCTGACAGGCACTGTTGGCTGTGAGGTCTTATATAGACAGGTGTGTGCCTTTCCTTAACAAGTCCAATCAGTTTAATTAAACACAGCTGGACTCCGATGAAGGAGTAAAACCATCTCAAGGAGGATCAGAAGGAAATGGACAGCATGTGTCTCAGCAAAGGGTCTGAATACTTATGACCATGTGATAGTTCAGTTTTTCTTGTTTAATACATTTGCAAAAATATCTACATTCCTGTTTTTTTTTTCTTTCAAGATGGGGTGCAGAGTATACATTAATGAGCAAAAAATCTTAACAAATGGCTGCAATGAAACAAAGAGTGAAAAAAGTAAAGATGTCTCAATACTTTTCATACCTCTGTATATTGACCTTTGATATATTTATACATATTTATTATGTCGTCTTTTCTCTAAACTAAATAAACCTAATGTTGGAATAATACTTATTACTGTGTGCAACAACCACTTTTGTATGTATTGCATGTGTGAGCCTTTGTCAAGGGATATTGTTATTGTTGATAAAGTTAGGCTGTTTAAAAAAAAAATAAAAAACTGTGAGAGGAAGATACAGCTCAGATCTTGTTTACTGCAGATGGACTGATAGATGCAGGCATGTTCTCCTGTGTGCTGAGAAGTTATGATTGTTCTGTTCAAGAATAAAGTTCCTTTTGCTGTTCAACTACTGGATAATGATCTGGATAATCTGCTGCTAACAGGTTATGGGCCCAGTATCCAAGTATCCCAGTATCCAAGTATTCCAGTATCCCAGAACAACAGTAAAGTGTGAACAGTGAGAAGATAAATAAGAAGTTTTAAGAGGCTGCTAAAACAATCCTGTAAATTCTCAGTCCCCAACCTGACAAACCAGAATACCAATCCTAAAAATTAAAGGGTTAAAGATGCTTTTTTAAAAAGGGAAAAGGGAAAGGGAAAAAATTTACCCCCGGGGCCCCAAAACCCTAAACCCCCATAAAGGGAATGGATAAGAAGGATAGAAAGAAAGGGACATATTTTCCCCACAATAGATGATGCCCAATTTTGTACAATATGAAAATTGAAAACACTGAAAAGGGGACATGGGGGAAGATTTACGAAAGTGCATAAAAGGGAACAAACCCTCGCAATAAGCTTTATTCAAAATGGGGAAAACTGTATCAGCCCTTAATTTTAAATTTAAGGGGCCAAAATTACGGGGAATTACCCCCTTTTAAGAAAACCCCCTATAAAAATTTGTGGAAGTGTCGCGGGGAAAATGGGCGAAAACAAAAAAGATTTCCATTTTGGGGGGGAAACTGTTAACCAGGGGTTTCCTCCCAAAAAAGTATGACCCATTTGGTCACTGAACAGATGCAGGCCCTGTTTATGAGCTCACATTAGGGTTTTTAAAGGGAAAGTTTTGTGGATGAGTATAAGAGAAAAACAGAGATTTCCCAACAAATTTGATGGTCCACCGCAGAACTTTATTAAAGACTCAGGTTCATAAAAACACTTTAGGGGTCTTAAAAAGGGAAAACACTTGAATGCTTTTTTAACCCAGGAAAATGGTCACAAAAAGGGGAAAATTTTGCAAAATTTTGGGAAAAAGAAAAAAATGAAATCAGTTTAAAAGAAAAAGGGGAAAAAAATTCAAAACCCAAAAAGGCTATTAAAGAAGAAAAGGAAAACTGGTGTGCTAAAATCGGTTTTAATACAAGACAGGCAGATCAAAAAGACATGTAGGGGGTGCATAGACCCCGGGGCCAAAGCCAAGGAAAAATTTAAAAAGTTTCTTTTCTACCGGGCCCCAAAGCAAATCAGAAAAAGTTATCTTCCCCAAGGGTCAGTATTTAACTTCAGAAGGAATAGGGGGAAGGCTACCTCCACCCCAAACTCCCCAAACAAAAACCCAAAAAGAACCAAGTAAAGGATTTTGTTTTCTATTTTTCCAAGTTTTTGGAAAAACCGGTTATAGTGAAAAAAACCTCACAAAGGACAGGGAAAAGTATTTAATTGTAGGGATGGCAGCATGCATCATCACAAAGAGAGGGTCATACTCTTGCAAAAGGGGAAATTTTAAAAGTTTGATTGTACCCAGTTACAATATCAGGAGGCTTTTTTATACTGTAAACCCAAGAACATGAAATTGCATCCATGTTTTTGGCTTTCGCCCTTTTGGGCATAGGGCCCCAGAACAATAAGAAAGCTAGTTAAAGGAAGACCCTTGAAAAGGGGCGTTAAAAATTGCCCAAATTGCAGTCAAATGAAGTGTACCAGACCCCCTTTAAAAGGGTTAAAAAATTAAAGGAAATAAATTTCCTAAAAAACAAAATACTTCCTTCACCCAAAACCACGGGACTTGTTTTCAAACGATGGTGTGGTCCATGAGTACTAAAAAACACCGGGAAAATAAGGGGTATTTTTTTCCCATTTTTTTGATGTTTATTCCAATATAAAATTTTGGGAAATTGTTCCGAGCAAAGATGAAGTCCCAGAGAAATTTGAAGAAAACCTAGCGAAGTAACCCAAAAAATTTTGGGAAGAATGCAAAGACTTTGGGGCTTTGCGGGAAAATGGAAGGGAAATTTACAAAAGGGGGGGAAAGGAAACAACCCATATTAAAGAAAAAAAAGGGGAAAACGTGTTAGACAAACCATCCCCCATACCCCACCAGAACAGAATGGTTGTGCAGAGAGGAAAAACCCAAAAACTCTTTGGGGAAAGGGGGAAAGAAGTATTTTTTTTTATGCCGGTTCCCAAAACCAACATATTGGGGGGAAGCTTTTAATGATGTTTGCTATCTTAAAAACCGTTTTTCCCGGGGGAAAGTTTAAAAGAAAATTTCCAATGAGCAATGGAACAAAAAAGAAGCCCGAAAAAAAGGGCACACAAGAATTTTTGGAAGAAAAGCATTTGGGGAATGTTTAGAGAAAAGCGTACAAAATGGGAAGCTCATGAAAAAGGAAAGGGGGTCCGGGTGGACAGTAAAACCCCCAAAAAGGATCCCAGAATCCGGCCCCCAGAGCCCCAACAAGGTAAAATTTCACAAGAATTTTATTTAATACATAAAAACCCGTATATAAAAAATTTCATGAAGTTTATCCTTTAATTTCCCCTTTTGGACCCCCACAGAAGAAAACCCCCAGTCAAAAAAACTCAAGAAAAAAAAGGGAAAAACCCCGAAGTGTGGTCGACTCTAAAGGGTTTAAGGGGAAAGCCCTGTAATACCTGCTGAAACCAAAACCCCGGGACCCAAAACAGGTGCAAAAAAAAGGGTATTCCAGCTAAACGCCCCTTGTTTACTTGGTAAGACACTTGTAAAACCAGAGCCTCATTCAGGGGAAGAGATGCAATATTCCCCATTTCCATAAAAAGCAGAAAAGGGATTAAAGTGCAAGAAGAAAGGGAAATTTTTAAACGCTTCGGGCAAAAAAGATTACCAAGCTACCCACAGGGAAGAAAAATTTGGGATGAAATTTGGTTTTTCAAAACCAAGAAAAGATCTAAGGAAAAAGTGCATAGATTGGGGGGAAAGGGACTAGTTCAAAAGGGAAACTTACAAAAAAAAAGGAGAATTTTTGATGCTACATTTTTCTCCAGTCGCAAAAACAAAAAAATTTTGATTTTTAATGCCCGTGCACGGGAAAAGCATTAAAGTAAACTTTTTGGGACTTTAAGGAAGCTTTTTTTTAAAGGGTGCCCATTGAAAAAAGGGGTGTTTTATGACTTTAAAATGGGTTTTATTAAAAAAGGAGAAAGAACCCCTTGTGTGTAAACTGCAAAAATCTTTTTATCCCCTAAAAAAATCCAAAAAGCGGGAAACACTAAGATGAAGGGACGTTCTGTTGAAAGGGGGTTTAAAGAAGAAGCCCAATTTTAAATCCGGGTTTAATAACAAAATTGTTCAGCAAATAATAATGTTTTGTTTTTTTTTAGGGTGTTGATGTCATCATGGGCTCCAAGAAAAACGAAATGCCCAAAATTTTGGGGGAAAAAATTTTTAAAACCCAAAAATTTTTGAAAAAAAGGACTTGGAAATGTGACACATTTTTGGGGAACCCGACCCAAGATAAGGGGAAGTTGGGAATTTTTCCTTTTTCAACCAAAACCCTAAAAAGGTCACAGTCCCTAAACCAGTTTGGAATGTCAAAAAGAAAAAGGGGCATTTCAAAAAAATGGACCCTTTCTTCCCCTAAAGTTAAAAAGGAGAAAAAGGGGATTCAAATTTCCAAAAATTGATTTTTAAACAAAAAAGCAGTGGGGGAAATTCTATACATGCCACAACTACTCTCCTCTAATAAACAGCGACAATGGGTTTTAACTGTGCCGACGTGTAAGTAACCCACGTAAAAGAGACGGGAAATGCAGTTAAAAGAGTCTTCAAAAAATTGAAGAAAAACTCAAGTCTTTTTAATCAAAAAAATTTTCGCAAAGGGTTGATCAAAACTCCCCATTTTTAAAGGGGAAACGAAAAGGGCCGGGAGATTTTAAGTGTTCGAAAGACAACAAGGGGTTTACTTATTTAAACAAGGAGAAAGGGGCCCAAATTTCTTGGCCCAAGAGAAAGGTGTCTTTTGGGGTTAAACCCTTTTAAACAAGAAAAATAAATTTTTTCACTCATCCCAGCCCAAGAAGAAATTTTTTTTAAGGTTTAAACCCCAACTGTTAGGGGAAAAATTTTTTGGGTAAAACCCCCCAAAACCCAACCTGTTACGATTTATAAGACAACCAAGGATGTATTAAACTCATCAGAAAGTAAAAAAGGATCAATCCCCCAAAAACCTAAAACACTTTAACCCCTTTTGCTAATTTTTTGGGGTTTTGGCGGGCCAAAACCTTTTCCCCTTTTATTTTTTTTGTTGCCTTTTTTTTAAACCCTTTTTAAAGTTTCAATATTTTTCCTTTGAATTTGCCCAAAACTGTAAAAAAATTTTCCATGTGTGGTTTTAAACCGTAAATTTATAATGGGAGTGCCCACGGTCGGGCGATAGGGGACCCTCTGGACCCCCCGCAAGCGAGGGCGTAAGCCACGAAAAGGGAGGGGAAATTCTAAGTAGGCCCCCTTTTCACCAAGCCCTGGGAGCTACCCCTTTGGGGGGGGGCCTACCCCTTGACGTTACTTGCTTCAGGCCCGGGGGGGTGTTGGACTTGGGTACAAAAAATCGTAAGGGCAGCCCTGGGTATTTGGGGGACAGGCAGAAGAAAGGAAAACGGGGCGGTTTTGGTTCGTGGTCGAGGGACGGTGAAAAATTTCAGGGCAGGCGAAAAATTTCGTGGCCGAGGACATGGGAAAACCTTACGGTAACCAAGGGGCTTAAAGCTTTCCCTTTAGGCAAAAAGGACTAAAGACCCCCGCGGGTAACCGGAAGGGCAGGCTTGAAAAATAAGGGCAGCGTTTGGAAATACCCAAATTTCCCGGTGCGCTGGCCCCCTTTAAATTTAAAAACACTGCCGGCGGGCGTCACCCGGGGTAGGGGGGCCCGCGCATGCCCCCGGGGCCGGGGGGCCTTGGGCGGGGAGCTTTGGGTTGGGGGTAAGTAGCCCGGGGGAAAAGTTTTACTAAAAAAGGAAAAAAATTTTTAATTTTTTTTAATTTTTTTTTTGGTAAAATTTTGGGAAACAAAAAAGATAAAAAAAAGGATATCACTGTAATCATATCAACAGTTTGAGAAAAACTAGAAGCTCGAAACCGCGGGTTTGACTGTTTGTATGTATAAAAAACTCTACCAGGATTGCTGTATTTTGTTCAAAACACCACACAAAAACTGATTAAAGCTGATTAAAAGTGATCAAAGTGTCATATGAATCCCATAATTTTATCAATAAAAACTTCAACTCAATCGGGCAAAAAAAAAAAAGCCTTTAGTCGCCCAAATTAGAAAAAAAATAAAAAGTTATGCCCATCTTATTTATATGACAAAAAAAAGCAATTTTTTTTGATAAAAAAAATTTAAAAAATTTTGCAATTGAAACGGACCGGCATAGAAAAGTTTTTCGTCATTAAAAAGCACGGCCCAATGTGTAAAAATTTGAACCAAAAAAAAATCCCGGGAAATGCTTTTTGGGTTCCTTCTTTTTTCCAAGGCCCAGTGCAAAAAAAATTTTTGGGAAAACCTGTGCCCCCAAAAAATGCCCTCAACACCCCTAGATGAGACCCATGGGGGGTTAAAACCAAGATGGAGGGGATTTTTTGAAAGGTTTTCCCTGTGTGGTATTTTTGGGGGGGTTTTTGGAAAATTTTGTGACTTTGGCACCCCACCCAAAATCGGCATTCCAAAACCCAAATGTCGCCCCCTTTTCTTGTAGGGTCCTCTATGCCCCCAAAAACATTTTAACAATAAACAGATTTCCCCGGCGGGAAAATAGGGGGGAAAGGTAAAATCGCCGGGATTTCCAAAGGTTCCCAAAGGTAAAAAAGCGACCAGAATTAAAAGTGCCAGAGTTTCTAAAGATCCTTTTTTTAGGGTTTATTTTAAAAATCCATTTGCAAGGGGTTTGCTGGAGGGGGGAAAAGCGGGGGGGCTCCACTCCACCTGGACAGCCCGGCTTGGGCTGTTAATTAGGTCCAGTGTGTCCGCCTTATATAAGGCCAGAGCTGCAGAAAACCCCAGTCTCTCAGCCGGGGAAAAGATTATCTGAAAAGGGCCTGTAAAGAAACTTTTCTTGTGGTTGATCTTGCGTTATGATTTTATGACTTTAAATTTAGGCGAGCAGGGGGACAGAGAGGTATTCCTAATTTTTTAAAGTTAGACCCGGACGGGCATGGATTTTTTTTTGTTTTTTTTTGTTTTTTTTTTATACCAAAACGACAAAAAAAGGGCTGGGGTCTTTTTAAAAAAACCAAACTTTGTTGTCGTCGGGGCCTTCTGTGCCCCTGCCGTCCCCGCAACCCGGAATGACCACCCCGCAAACCAAACCCCCTTACAACCACACATAAAAAGGTGTTCCCAAAAATTTTCCGAAGAAAATTGTGTAAAAAATTTTGGGAAGTTTTTGTTCCAGGATTTCTTGTAAAAATGAAACATTTTCAACTAAAATTGCAGATTGTTTGAAAAATATAAAATGTTTCATTTTCACATGTTGCAAATTAATCTAATCCCCCTAATGTCGCGAAAAAATAAAATGCCAGCCTACAATAGACCTATGGTAGATGCTAGTTATAAACTATTTTGTGTGGAATAACTATCTGTCTTACACGCAGAAATTCTTGAACTTTGAGAATGACAAATATTTCCAAATTTTTCACGATATATTGATATTTTTCACAAATAAACAAGGATTGTATGGACCAAGGTTTCTCACCAACTTAAAGGGGTTGTCTTGCTACAAAGTATAGCTTTCAAAATGTAGGGAACAATAAATTAAGACATTCTCCAAAAATATTGCTTTGTTCATCTTTTTTTGTTAAGGAGCTACTAGTGATTTTATTACCTTCCTGGCTCTTTCTGTTCCTGAAGTGACCGACCTGTTTATTTGCTCTCCCCCTGCTGTTTGTTCTATCTGATAGCAGGGAGTGACGTCATCACACAGGTCGCAGCAGCCAGTGGGAGAGCGTGTGTGTGTGTGTGTGTGTGTGTTATCTGATCTTTCAGACAAAAGCCAGTAATTACTACTGTTTACTTTAGATAAATCTCCTGCTAGCAGTTTCAGAGAAGATTCTGAGCTAATCTAGACTACTTAGCAGGCCGAATACATGAAGTGAATGCACAGAGCTCATATGCTAATTGCAAACAGCTTAACCAGGAAGTGAGAGCAAAGCAGCATTATTTAATACATGCATCTTATGAAACTTTGAGGTGAGACAACCCCTTTAAATCACAACGTGTGATGTGAAAACAAAATCTGAATCACTTGGATAGGTAAAAGTATCAAAAAGTTGTACTTACATAAAGTGACACATGTCAGATTTCAGTAATGGGGATCTGTCATGAAGGTCAAAACTAGCTACTGTGGTAAAGAGTTAACTGTACTATTTTCACTTACGTAGTCTACAGAACAATTGTTTGGAAAAGGTATCTACCACTACATGGTCAACGTACTGTGTATAACTGTTATCAAGTTATATCCAGGATTTGGATAATAACATTAACAAATACCAACTTTACCCTTCTCCAAAAAAAGATGCTGCTGTAGGGCTCAGGAGTTGAGGGAGCTCATTCAGGTACAAGAACACTGTGTAGAAAAATAAAAGTGGGTTGCTTTTCTGCTATCTTCTACTTTGTGAGGGATATTGCTAATATGAATTAATTTTTGCTACTTTTGCTGCTGTTCCTGTTTCTGGACATTTTGCTGTGGAGCCATATGAGTTATAAAAGGCAGAAAATTAATACTTTCTATACAGTATAATTTTTTGCTTATTATTATTTTCCTTTGGAATGCAATTTAAAACTAAACTGAGAATGATAGCATTGTAAGTGTTGTTCTTTTTTACCCTTATGCTAGGAATGCATGGAGACTTTTTGAGCTACAGTTGCAGAGGGAGTTGCATGCACTCCCATCAGCCACAGCTATCACTTCATCTTTTGTCTCTTTGTTAAAGAAATCAGTTACATACTGTACTTACATACTGATGTACATAAATATGCTACTAAGAAAAATTATGATTGTATTAAGCAAAAAGCATATGTTTTTCTTGGTAGATTATGATCATTCTAAATCATAATACAATTTAACCGGTCTGTATTTGGCCAACATGTGTGATGTTGTACCCCCACATAAAAATAATTGAATAACTAGATGTGTTTATTTATTTATTTTTTTTGAAAATTTATTTGAAACAGAACAGGAATAAGAGAAATGGATAGTACCTTGATAAGTGTTGTGGAATTTTTGAGCACTAGCTGCAACTCAAGAGCACCTAGATTTGAATGCACTCAAGACAATTGTAGATATCACACTAACAAGAGTGCACTGGGTTTTCACCACACACACACCACACACACACACACACACACACACACAACACACACACACACACACACCCCCACACATTATATATTATATTTATATAAAATATATATTATTTTTAATATATATATATATATATATATTATATATATATATATATATTTGTTACTGGGAAAACGAATATTCATTAGGCAGAGTATATCTATTTGAATAAAATACACAATAGTCACAAATCAAAATTTGTGTTTAATTAGCTTCTGTGTTGCTGTGGTTTTGTACACTATTTTAAAAAATGTAATAAAAAGAAGAATCTACAGAACAAAACAAAAGCATGACCCACAGTTAAACTAATAAATGTAATGTTCAAGGTAAGCGTTGAATGCAAAATAATATTCTTCCTGAAAGATTTTCTGCAGAAATAAAAATATTAATCAAATCTTAACAGGGTTTTCTTCCCATACGGTTTCATCGTGTCACAGCCAGCTTCAGACTCACACTTCCAGGTTAGGTTGTAGGAGTCTGTAGCAGTGATATGCCAATCAGCTCTCCTATTCCTGGATGAACCTGCTGCATTGTAATGACTACAGAAGATGTAAAATCTGTAGTACACAAGACTATATAGCTCTAAAGAGTGAAAATGTGTCCTTATCATAAACAAACAAAGCTTTTTTCCTAGAAATGATACACAGCAGGAAGTGACATCACCACGGATAGACAGCAGCTTCCAGCTAATCAGACAAAAGAGACGATGGTCAGCAGGGCCGTTTCTAGGCTAAATGGCACTCAGATAGTGATGAGCGATTACGTTGACTATCGTCATCGGGTCGATAGTCGATATCGGCAATTATCAAGACGATTTCCAATAGTCGATAATAGATTATCGCCGATGACCATTAAAGTCTATGGGAGAGGAACAACACCTTCATTCTTACACCTAAAGAGGGATGGAGAAGCTGGAATTAACATCCACAACAATCAAATGGATACGTGCTACATCTTAGGCAACACACTTAGGTTATAAAAACCCACAGAAAAAAAAAACACAACATTCACTATCCCTGTCTTGAAACCACAGAAATGACCCTTAAACCTGCATCACCCACAAATTAAAAAGTGCCAGAAGGCAGTATGATTTGAACCATCATGTTACTTGAACTGGACATTGAATATCCCTGTCCTGGAATGCAGCATGAGCCCCAAACCTGCATGACCCCCAGATTAAAAAAGTGCCGGAAAAAGGAGTCTTTCAACCACCATTTTAGTTGAACTGGACATTGACTATATCTGTCCTGTACCGCAGAATGACCATTAAACCTGTCTGACCCACAGATTCAAAAGTGCCGGGACAAGGAGTCTTTCAACCACCATTTTAGTTTCACTGGACATTGACTATACCTGTCCTGGTCCACAGCATGAGCCCCAAACCTGCATGACCCCCAGATTTAAAAAGTGCCGGAAATAGGAGTCTTTGAACCACCATTTTAGTTGAACTGGACATTGACTATATCTGTCCAGGGCCACAGCATGAGCCCCAAACCTGCATGACCCCCAGATTTAAAAAGTGCCGGAATAGGAGTCTTTGAACCCCCATTTTAGTTGAACTGGATATTGACTATATCTGTCCTGTCCCGCAGAAATTGACCATTAAAACCTGTCTGACCCACAGATTAAAAAGTGCTGGAATAGGAGTCTTTGAACCACCATTTTAGTTGAACTGGAATTGACTATATCTGTCCTGTACCGCAGAATGACCTTTTAAACCTGTCTGACCACAGATTAAAAAGTGCCGGAAATAGGAGTCTTTGAACCACCATTTTATTTTGAACTGGACATTGACTATATCTGTCCGGGGCCACAGCATGAGTCCGAAACCTGCATGCCCCCCAGTTTTAAAAAAAGTGCCGGAAATAGGAGTCTTTCAACCACCATTTTAGTTGAACTGGACTTTGATATACCTGTCCTGGGCCACAGCATGAGCCCCAAACCTGCATGACCCCAGATTAAAAAGTGGGGGAAAAAGGAAAGTCTTTCAACCACCATTTTGTTTCACTGGACATTGACTATACCTGTCCTGTACCACAGCTTTGACCCCGAAACCTGTTGGCCCCACAGATCACAAAGTGGCACTATGCTATTTTGTACACTGACTGTCATTTAGTATATTTTTGGGTAACTGACATTTGTTTACAGAATTTATTTAGGGAAATTTTATTTATAGTTTTACATTATTATCATTTTGCTTTTTTTTCGAAGTGTGATAACATACAACATACACCCCCCGGCATTTTTTTAAAGGTATTTTTTTACACGTGTAGATGTGTTAATTCGTCCGCAACCCCAAAAAGTAATTAAAAATGTCCTATCATCCCAAACACTTCTTAGTTGAGAAGACATTTGCCCTCCTGGCTTCTGAGAGTGATTCAGCCAATCAATTCAATGGTTTCTTTTTTTCCTCCAAATCCTTCTTCAGTGATTAGGGACAGACTCCCCTGGAGATCAAATAAATGCGACCCCATAGTAACTCCAGCCCCAGAAAATTTTAAGCCTCAAATTGTGCAATTTGTGTCCAGCCTGGAGCCCTTTTTGACACTATTTAAAACCTCACAGAAATCACCTTTTTCAAAATTGATTTTTAGAGAAATTTGAAGCTCTCATGATTGCCCCTAATGGTGAGAGCCAGTGCTTGCCGTCAGCCATTTTTAAACACGGAGGTCCAGCTGCCAGGGCCAGACTTACAGTGGGTGGGGTTTGAGAGGGCCCAGGCTAGCGTCTGTAAATTTATTAACACGCAGGTTCAGCTGCCAGGGCCGGAGTTACAGTGGGTGGGGTTTTGAGAGCCCAGGCTGGCGTCCGTCATCTATTAAACAGTAAAAAATGCCCTTATGACGAAACAACGAAAACAGTCATGCTGAAGCAGAGTGCGGAAGCGGAAAGTTTGAGGTAAAGACCTCCAGCCTTCCTCAGTACACAGTCAAGACCGGGGTAGCGCTTGCCTTCTTTATGAGTGCGCACCAATAGAGCTTCACTTGGAAATGCTGGTGGTTGACGTTCCTGTTCCACCCAGGTGCCCTTTTCTTGGGCTTTTCTTTTTCTCGTTTTACTCAATGTGCTGGGGGAAATGGTCTCTGTTCTTTCTTCTCTGTCCGTGCTCCATACTTCATGGTCCTCTGAATAAACCTACATCTGGTCAAGTCTTCCTGTACCTCCCTTGTAAAAATTCAAAGGAATATTTGTACCAGCTATTTTGTACATGCAGGGGGTTTTTTAGTAGTTTAATTCTAGAAAACACATTTTTTAAATTATAATGGAATCCCACCACGTCTTTGTTTCTCTTTTTTTTAATTGTATTAAATGGGTTGTCTCAATAGAGGGATTGCTAGCTATGTTAAAGATCTTGCAAAAACATGTCATTTTGCAATATGTGTCCATTAACAGTGTCCTACCTATTCCTGTTTCTGACAGCACCATCAACCTTGAGCCACTCTTGACAATTGTGAAGAACAAATGTCTGTTGGAAACCACATTTTTTACAATAGGACCTGTAGTCTAGCTGCATTACACAGCAAAATGCCTCCAAAAATTCAAAACATGAGCCTCGAGCCACTTTTGACAATTGTGAAGAACAAATGTCTGTTAGAAACCACATTTTTTTTTACAATAGGACCTGTAGTCTAGCTGCATTTTACAGCAAAATGCCCCCCAAAAATTCAAAACATGACCCTTGAGCCACTTTTGACAATTTGTGAAGAACAAATGTCTGTTAGAAACATTTTTTTCAATAGGACCTGTAGTATTGCTGCATTTCATAGCAACATGACCACAAAAAATTATAAAAATGAATTCTCAGCTACTGTTAAAAATTGTGAGGGAGAAATGCCACTTAAAAGCCACATTTCTGTTCCAAAGGACCATGATTATAGCTGTATCTCACAGCAACATGACCCCAAAACCATTGACAATGCGAAAAATTCTAAAGTAGAAGTGAGTAAATGGAATATGGTTTTGTCATGAAACCTTGCTGTCTTTTTACAGTCTCCTCACAGCAAAAACCAGCAAAATGAACTGTTGGGCACAGAATAAAAATTGCAGATAAGAAATGTCTTTTTAAAAAAAACATTTTTCAAGGGGGACCATTTCTGTTTGAAGAGGAATGTGAAGTGACCAGCAACTAATCGGTGACCTCGGCATTTGGGGCCACAACATCATAAAGATCCATGCCGGGATTTATCTTGATGAATGCCAAACGATCCACATTATCTGTGGAAAGCCGGATGCGTTTGTCTGAAATGACTCCTCCAGCTGTGCTGAAGGTTTCCGCTCAGATATGACGCTGGCTGCTGGGCAGGGGCAACACCTCTATGGTGTGGCGAGCGAGCTCGGGCATTCAATCCATTTTGGATACCCAGAAGTTATTGGGTCCGGAACACATACAAAAACATCGGTGTTGAGACGCAGATAGTCGTGCACCATGATCTTAAGCTGGTCTCTGTGTGTTTTATGTGTGCCCTGCATTGCATGCGTTGGTGAGGTGGTAAATAAAGATTGCCAGAGGACACCCAATAGGCTTCTGCCACCTTGCCTGCTGCTGGCCGCTACGGCTACTTGGCACTGTACTGCTGTCACGTCGATGATGTTGTTTTCCCCCGTGACATTTGAAGAACGTGAAGCAGACGCAACAGATGTCTCCAGTTGATCAATCAGCAAGGTCTCCCTTTCCTGCATTTTACTCTCTATTTTTGGGGGGGTGGAAGGAAAGTGCTGAGTTTTGTTTTGTACCGGGGACCAGGAGGGTGGCCACCCAGTAAAATGTTGTTCATTTTGATGGCCTTAATGCGAGGATCATGTTGGAGGAATGGAGCATCCAAGCATCATGTGAGAGATGGAGCCTTGATTTCCCAAGCCTCTGGGTTTGAGGGGCACTAGCAAACTGATCTTTCCCCATCTCCTCCACCACTTTAAATCACGCCAACCTCTTTCCAAGGCAGGGACGTCGGTAACGTCGGTGTCTAGAATACCTCCTTCCCCCTCCTACTCCTCCACTTCCTCCGGCACAGCTTCAAACGCCCTGACTTGCTTAGATGATGCACCCTGAGAGCTGAGGCGCGCTGGCACTAGCCCCGGACCAGAACCACTGTCTAATGAAGACCGATTAAAATTGAGAAACTGTCGGGCCTTGTGGATTCGCGGAGAGAAAGGCTCCGTGTCCGCATCTGTTTTCCATCTCCTCCTACGTCGCTGGCGGGGGGCCTGATGTTTCAGAGTGTCCAACGATCGTTCCAGAACTAAGATCACCACAATGCTCATTTCTGAAAAAGGCATTGTCCGCACTGACCATTTTTGGGGGCTTCTTCAAACTGGCAAGGATGGTGCAGAGCCCCTTTCACCTGCCTCCACTCGGTGGCTCAAAACCCGAGGACCGCACCGCTGCTTGTCAGGCCCTGTGTCACTTCGTACTGCGTAATGGCATTGCGCTGCTCCCCCAATCGCTGGAGCATGTGGAGGGTGGAATTCCAGCGTGTTGCCACGTCAACAATGAGGGTTATTGACGGGGAGGCCGAGCTGAGGCTGCAACGCAGACAGGCGGGACGAAGCAGGGTGCGAACGGCGGATGTGCGAACTCAGACCTCGAGCCTTCTTCAGCAGGCAGTCAAGACCCCGGTAGCTCTTTAGAAAATTTCTGGACGACGAGGTTCATGACATGTGCCGGCAAGGATGTGCTCCAGCCTACCGATCTTAAGGGCGGCCAGCAGATTTTGCGCGTTATCGCACACCACCTTGCCTGGCACAAGGTTCTTGTCTCCCAGCCAGCGCTCGGTCTCGTTGCGGAGAGCCGTCCACAGCTCCTGACCAGTGTGTGGACGGTCTCCAAAAACAGATTAATTTCAACACGGCCTGGTTCTCTGGGCACGTGATGCCCCCAGAGGACCCTTGGGGGGGAAAAAGCCCTGCGCCATCCCTGCAGTTTTGAAGAGCGTGCGCCGAGCCTGAGAGCCACCGTCATCCCCAGAGACATCCACCCAGCGAGCTGTCACAGAGATATAGCGGCCTTGACCGTGCTTACTAGTCCATGTGTCGGTGGTGAGATGGACTTTTCCGGACACAGATGCAGACAACGCGCTTAAAATTTTAGATGACACTTGGCTGGCCAGGGCAGGGATGGCTTTTCTGGCAAAGAAAATGCCTGCTCGGCATCTGGTATTGGGGGCAGGCAAGGGCCATGGGCGTGGCGGAACCCTTTTGTGTCCACCAGACGGAAAGGCACATTTCCAAGGTCAAAATGCCTGGCAATGCCGACATTCAGGCTTTTGGGTTTGGGTTTGGGTTTTGGGTTAAAGTGTTTCTTCTGCTCCCAAACCCGGAAGACAGAAGGCTGGCTGCTAACGCTGTACGGCATGCAGGTTTGTCAAACTGGCGGAAGGAGAAGGGGTAGGATGGGTCTCTGGTGGTGCTGGTGGTACTCGGGCGACGGTGGGGAGGCTTTAAGCGGAGGCTGATCCCTGATCATGACTCTGAGAGACATGGGCAGCTAAAAGGGAAAGCTTGGTGGTGGCAGAGGAGGGGGAGGCGGAGACAGAGGGTGTGGACAGTGGTTGGAAACACGGCGTCGGTCTGGCCTTTTTTGGCCAAGTGTTGCCTCCATTTACACTCATGCATTCGCTGCATGTGACTAGACATGTTGGTGGTGGTTAAACACCTAAGATTCTTGCCTCTACTTATGCGTTTACGGCAAAGGCGGCATATGACAAACGTGGGTGAATCAGAGGCTGGCTCAAAGAAGGCCCAGGCTTGAGAGGTCCTGGACCATTTTGACGGCGATAAGCGAGGAGCGGGGTTTCCGCTGACCGTGGCTGGCGGAATCATCTCAGTGGACTTCTGCGACCGCCCTCTCTCTTTTTGAGGCGGGACCCATACTGGGCAACTACCCCCTCGTCTTCCTCCTCATCCAGTGATGAAGCGTCGCAAGCATAAATTCTGCTGAAAAGACCGTTGGATCCGCCCAAAGTCGTCATCATTTATCAACAACACAGGTGACATCCTCGTCCTGACATTCTGCATCCAGGAGCTGCGGGCTACAAGCAAGAGGCACTGCAAGGCGTTGCCAACCGCCCGGGATTTTTGCCGCTTGACCGACTTCCTTCTCCTCCTCTGATGGCATCAGTAACTGGGCGTCAGAGCACACAAAATCATCCTTTTTGGCCTCTTGATCTTTTAACATGCCTTCTGACCCGAACCGCATTTTGTCATCAAAGAGGTCTTCAGAAAATGGATTATCCACAGTGGTGGGGTTTTAAAGAGTTGACATTTGGGCTGCCTTCGCTTCATGTTGGACGGATGCTGATGATGCCTGAGACGGGAAATTTTTGGCCGGACTGGGAGGAAAGAGGGAGGTTTAAAACTGCTGGATGGAGGTTGCATTAACCACTGAAAGAACAGATTGGCGACGCTGTTCGTTACTGAGATTTTACAGGGCCCCTTTACCCAGCGATGACAGGCCTGACGGCCTGCAACGACGATCCGCTGGCATGCGTGTTATCGCCAGCACTGGAAGGAGCACCTTCTCTCGTACCTCTACCTCCATGTCCTACCCCCCTCTTTGCTCGCTTACCACCTGCATATCGCTCCATGTTCAGAAAGATAAAAATTTGAGACGGTATGGAAGAGTTTTGGAAAGTCTCTTATTAAAGACGGCAAATCACAGCTATTCTCAAATCCCCCAAATCAAAAAAAAATTGCTGTATTCAAAATTTAAGTGCAGGGGCCTCTATCAACAAAGCTGGACTGGGCAAAAGTGAAAAAAAACCCATCTGAAATGTATAGGACAGTAAACGGTATTTTTTTGCAACCTAAAAAATACACCTGCGGTGACGACCAAAAAATTTCTGTATTCAAATTTAAGTGCAAGGTGCCTCCATCAACAAAGCTGGACTGCGCCAAAATGAAAAAACACCTATCTGAAAGGTATACGGATAATCAAAGTGGAGTTTGGCACCTAACAAATACACCTGCAGTTAGTAGAAGAGATCTGTTTCCTAATATAAGTTCAGGCTGACCAGCATACAAGTAATATTTCAACAGAAAACTGTTAATAAAAAGCCATTGCAATGCAATGTCTAAACAAAGTCTTGGCTGCACAATATCCAGTATCCTTTAAAGAGCTTGTCTGTGTTCGCCCGCGGCTGCCCTCCCCTCCCCCGCTCCCTCCTCCGTGACTTTACAGGGCTAGATGCTCCTTTAAAATTCTCAGCCTAAGTACCTAAAATCTGTAAATCTCTAATCTACCTAAATTCTAATGTTCACAGCTATAAGCATAGCTTTCTGTGTGAACAAATAGAATAATTTCGCTGAGCTGTGTGGACAGAGGCAGAGCGCACGTCCTACTCCTATGAGACACTGACACACACTGATCATGAACAGGAAGGGCTGTTCTATGTAAAACGAGGTCATGTGATTTTTCCAGCCAATCGCAACCATACACATCCCAGTCATGACGTTGCACACACAGCTCACCCTGCTCTATTCTCTAAGCTGATTTGCTGGCCGCTGAAAATGGCGCGATATTAATAGATTATGCATAGATTCTCACCTAAATTATCGTGTGATCGAAAAAATCCGATTAACATAAAAACCGTGGCGATTTCAACTTTGTCGATAATAATCGCTCAACACTACACTCAAAACATAAGACAAAAAATGTTGCGCTGCAAAGCATCACATCACCATTATCCTGATCGTCCCCCTCCTTCCCTCTTTTACTCTTACATTTTACCTTTCCTTGATAAGTTCAGGTTCGAACAGTTTAATGCTTTCTTGCACCCGCTTAATCTCCTAATTTTTTTCACCTTTTCATTATGTGCAAGGCTTTATTTTTTTTTAATATTTACATTAGATTTTTCTTGTAAAATTGTACAAAATAGTCACTTTTTTATTTTTTAAACTGAAAAAACTGGCACTAAATAAGATTAAGAATTGCCACCTTTCCATTACGGACATTCATATATGGGAGATATAAAGTTTTAAGGTAATCAGGGATGGGATGAAAACATGCGGTTTGGACTGTTTTTTTTCCTTTTTTTTTTACATTTACCAAATAATACCGCTACACAAAACCAGAATCCAAAGACCAATATTAACAATAATTTCACTAAGGTCAAATACTGTCACATCATGACCAAATATCATCACCAAATAAGAATTGAATAATACCACCACATAATGGCTGAATAATACTATGACATATCATCACTACAAAGTGACTGAATAATATCAATACATAGTGGCTGAATAATACCACCATATATTAAAACCACATATTGGTGGAATAATACTAGAGCTGGGCGAATTCTCTCAAAAATTCGATTTGGTGACTTCGCCGAATTTTCCGTCAAAATTAGTTTCGGTCCGAATTGCTTCGGGACGAATCGCGTTAAAAAACTGCTATTTCCAGGCTGCACAGAGCCTGCAGGGTGCTGTAGAACTTTGTGCCATGCTTAAATATGCAGAGGGAGCTTGGTTTGGTTTTCATACAATGTTGTGTTTTAGTATGACACACATATGACTGCCGCTGCTCTTAGAATCGCTTCACTCTTCAATTCCCTGGGCACTTAAGAGGGCAAAACTGACCAAAAAACTCAAGCGAGAATGTAGCCTGATAAAGTCATGGCAGCGACAGCTGGAAAAAAACAAGCTGAGGGCTCAGGTGGCAACATCAGTGACAGAGTGTGGAGGTGACGGCGGCAGCCACAGCAACATGAGGTCAGAGAGTGGGACAATGACATTCTGAAGGTGGCAAAAACAGGAGTAGGCCACAGAGTGGCACAATGACAGAGTGTGGAGGTCAGGACAGCCACAGAGCGCATGAGGTCAGACAGTGGCACAATGACAGATTTTTGGGGTTAGGCAGCACACAGCAGCAGCATGGGTCGGACAGTGGCCAATGACATTTGGGGGGGTGGCAAAAAACAGGGTGGGCCCACAGAGGGGCACAATGACACGTGTGTGGGGCCGGGCAGCACCCACGAGTAGATGAGGTAGACGTGGCAAATAAAAAGAGGGTGGGGTCATGGCAGCACCCCACAGAGCGTTTGAGGCGACGTGGCACAATGACAGATGTGGAGGTCCGGCAGCAGCCACGCGCAGCATGAGGTCGGGCAGTGGCCAATAAATTTCTAGAGGGCAAAAACAGTAGTGGGCCCACAGGTGGCACAAGCAGAGAGTGGAGGTCACGGCAGCAGAGCTGAACTCAGAGAGTGGAACAATGACAGAGTTTTGAAGGTCATGGCAGCAGCCCAGAGCCATGAGGTAGAGAGGGGCCAAAATGAATTGGGGAGGTGGCAAAAAAAGGGGTGGGCCACAGAGGGCAAAATGACAGGTGTGGGGGGGGGGCCCAAAATTTCGCAAAAAAATTGCGGGGAAACAATCCAGCTTTATAGGGGTTTTAAAAGGGTGGTATTTTTGGGAACCCCCCAAAAAAAATTTAATTTTGGGTTTAATTATGTACAGCCAAAACTTTTGGGGTGAAAAGGAACGTTTTTTTTTGCCCAAAAAGCAGCCGTTTAATTCCCCTGGATTAAATTGCGCAAAAAAAATGAGCAACCAAAAAAATTTAAACGGGATTTGGATTGTAAAAACTCTGTTTCTTTAACTGAATACAAAAGGGGCAAGCTTAGAAAAACCCCCGGATATTCAAAGTGCTCAAGAATGGAAAATAGTTTAAAAATTTTTTTGAGCTGCATTGGACGCCCACTGGATTCAGTTTCCCAATACCCCACAAAATCAGAATTAGAACTTAAGAGAAGCAGTCTCTGAGACAAGCTGTGACACCCCCAAAAATCGCTGTATAAAAGTGAGTTTTTTTAGTATGAGACATCATAAGCAGCAGCGGCGGCAGCAGGAGCAGCTTCCCTATACAGTACAGTGAGAGGAGTGTGATGAGCGAGCATGGCGCCCGGACTTATATAGTGCGGTGATGTCACAGAATCCCTACAGTCTCTGATTGGCTTCATCTCTGCACATGTCATGTAGGCTATGCCTTTCTTCCTCCCAGACTTCTTTGCCCCATGTAACGCCATGTGCTCGCAGCCATTTTATCAATAAAAAACATGCTTCGTTCCCGCGAATCACCCCAAACTTCGACTTCGTTCAGAATCGAAGTTTTCCTGAAATTCTAAACATATTCCACTTCGTTAGAATCAATTCGCCCATCTCTAAATAATACCTCTAGATATCATTGATACATAGTGACTGAGAAATATTGCCGCACCATGACCAAATATCACCACCACATAGTGACTGAATAATACCACCATTCTGTTACTGAATAAAAACCATTACCCTACAACCAATATTACTACCTTTCAGTGACCATACACTGGTAGATAATAGTTATATGCATGTTCTTTGCACACATATAGTATACTACAGTAATGCTACATACAGTAAGTCACAGGAAACGTTTTCTCTCATAAGTTGTTCTCTTCTCTGATGAGTCATTCTACTTTCCCTTTTTCATCTGTCCCAGACCAGATAGGTAGATATTACCTCCCCATAGGCAAATATTTCCTCCTCGTAGGTAAATATAGCAAATAGA
Source organism: Phyllomedusa bahiana (assembly GCA_025379985.1). Taxonomy (NCBI): domain Eukaryota; kingdom Metazoa; phylum Chordata; class Amphibia; order Anura; family Hylidae; genus Phyllomedusa; species Phyllomedusa bahiana. The sequence goes on along the minus strand of JAODAL010028984.1, from coordinate 19,954 downwards.
GATGGGCGAATCGATTCTTACGAAGTGGAATTCATTTAGAATTTCAGGAAAACTTCGATTCTGAATGAAGTCGAAGTTTGGGGTGATTCGCGGGAACGAAGTTTGTTTTTAATTGCTAAAATGGCTGCGAGCACATGGGGTTACATGGGGCAAAGAAGTCTGGGAGGAAGAAAGGCATAGCCTACATGACATGTGCAGAGATGAAGCCAATCAGAGACCGGCGGGATTTTGTGACGTCACCGCACTATATAAGTCCGGGCACGACGCTGGCAGTTCACACTGCTCTCACTGTGCTGTGTAGGGAAGCTGCTGCTGCTGAGATCTCACACTAAAGAACTAACTTTTATACAGCGATTTTTTGGGGGGTGTCACAGCTTGTCTCAGAGACTGCTTCTCTTACATTTTGATTTTGTGGGGTATTGGAATTGAAGTCCAGTGTGCATCTAATTCAGCTGCATATACATTTTAATGCTATCTGCTCAGTTCTTGAGCACATTGAATATCCAAGGGTTATCTAAGCCTGTTGCTGTTGTATTCAGTTAAAGAAACAGCGTTTTTACAATCCATATACCACTTAATTTTTGGCACCTCATTTCATTTGCGCAATTTAGATCCAAGGGTTAAGTAAGTGTTTTTTTTGCTGTTGTGGTCAGTAAAACAAACGTTGATTTTCAATGCCAAAGAAGAAATTTTGCCTGTAGCATAATTCATATCCAAAGGTTAATTACGTGTTTTTCTGCTGTTGTGCTCAGTAAAGAACACGTCGTTGTAACACGCTACATAGCTGGTAATTTTTGGCACCTCATTTCTTTTGCTCAATTTAGATCCACAACAGCAGAAATACGTATTTTTCTGCTGTTTTGATCAGTAAAATACACGTCGTTTTAACACGCTACATAGCTGGTAATTTTTGGCACCTCATTTCATTTGCGCAATTTAGATCCAAGGGTTAAATAAGCGTTTTTCTGCTGTTTTGCTCAGTAAAATACACATTGTTTTAACACGCTACATAACTGGTAATTATTGGCACCTCATTTCATTTGGTCATGTTAGATCAAAGGGTTAAGTAAGCGTTTTTCTGCTGTTGTGCTCAGTAAAAGAAACTGTGTTTTTCAACGCAAAAGAAGAAATTTTGCCTGTAGCATAATTCATATCCGAAGGTTAATTACGTGTTTTTTTGTTGTGCTCATTTAAATAACATTTGTTGTAACACGCTACATACCTGGTAATTTTTGGCACCTCATTCTTTTGCGCAATTTGGGATCCAAGCGTTAATTAAGCGTTTTTCTGCTTTTGTGCTCATAAATTACACGCCCGTTGTAACCGCTACATAGCTGGTAATTTTTGGCACCTCATTTCATTTGCACAATTTAGATCCAAGGGTTAAGTAAGCGTTTTTTTGCTGTTGTGCTCAGTAAAATACACGTCGTTTTAACACGCTACATAGCTTAGAATTTTTGGCACCTCATTTCATTTGCGCAATTTAGATCCAAGGTTTAAGTAAGTGTTTTTGTGCTGTTGTGGTCACTAAAAGAATGGTGTTTTTAAATGCCAAAGAAATTTTGCCTGTAGCATAAATTATATCCGAAGGTTAATTAAGCGTTTTTCTGCTGTTGTGCTCCGTAAAATACACACCGTTTTAACACGCTACAAAGCTGGTAATTTTTGGCAGACATTTCTTTTGCGCCAATTTACATCCAAGGGTTAACTAAGTATTTTTCTGCAGTTGCAGTCAGTAAAAAGATTGTTTTTCAACGCCAAAGAAGAAAATTTTTGCTTGCTAGATTTTATTTTGCTTCCCGTAAATCCCCCAAAGCTTGATAATTAGGCATTTTTTTCATCTGGGTTTTTTTTTGGTTTTTGCCCGCCTTTTCCGTAAATTTACCAAATTTTTACTTTCCGTAAATTTCCTTTTAACACGCTACAAAGCTGGTAATTTTTGGCAGCACAATTCTTTTGCACAATTTACATCCAAGGGTTAACTAATTATTTTTCTGCAGTTGTAGTCAGTAAAAGAAACGTTGTTTTTCAACGCCAAAGAAGAAATTTTGGCTGTAGCATAATTCATATCCGAAGGTTAACTAAGCATTTTTCTGCTGTTGTGCTCCGTAAAATACACGCCATTTTCACACGCTACAAAGCTGGTAATTTTTGGCAGCACATTTCTTTTGCGCAATTTACATCCAAGGGTTAAACTAAGTATTTTCTGCAGTTGTAGTCACTAAAAGAAACGTTGTTTTTCAGCGCCAAAGAAGACATTTGGGCTGTAGCATAATTTATATCCGAAGGTTAATTAAGCCTGTTTGTGCTTTTATATTCAGTAAAATACACAGGGCGACATGTATGAACGTGCTTTTTGCCTGTTTTTTGGAGTAACCTGCGCCTCCCGGCCGGAATCCCCCTGTCGGACGCGGGGATGCAGTGTTAGGCGCAGCGTTCGCCACTTTCAGCTGCACTCCGCATGAAGGGGCGGGCAATGGGCACGGTGTGGGCGCGCTGTAGGCGTTCAAGGGCGGGACGCGGCGCGCTCGAAAACTCCGAGGCATGTACGATCGCGAGTCTGCAAAGAGCGGCGCATTGCAGCGCTTGGCAGCTCCGACAGGCAGACCTAGTTTACTTTGGTCTAAATGCTCCGGCGGAGGCGAAGTGAAGCAAGAACGTAACATGAGAGGAAGCATATAGAAGATTGCAAGAGAAATCTCGGCGCTCAGCTCCGTGCGGCAGGAGTATGATTCCAAAAAAAAATCGCCTTTATAAAGGCGGTTAACATTCTCAGAAAAGAGCTTAAACCTCAAAAATAAAAACTACATAAAAAAAATCACTTTCCAAAAATCTAGAACGGCGCAACATCAGGAATTAGGATATTGGAAATTGCCGGGAAATACGTAATTCAAATTCTGAAAACTCTTCACATTGGTCGGCAAGAAAACCCGGCCCAAACAGAATAGGGGGAAGTGAACCATTTAAACCCATGGAGAATAGTGACCAATCAGAATCAAAGGCAGGACAGTTCAAAATACAGTAAAAATACAGAAAAGAGCTGATTGGCTGAGCTAGCGGGGGCTTGGCTATCTCGGACAATCAAAATAGGAGCGACAGTGACCCATTATAGACTATTGAGAAGTTTGAACAAATCAAAATCAAAGGCGGGACAGTTCAAAATACAGTAAAAAGGCAGAAAAGAGCTTATTGGGTGAACTAGTGGGGGCTTGGCTATCCCAGCCAATCAGAGCGCGAGCTACTTCTCCCATTGCTCAGCGCCGTGCGGCATGGAATATGATTAAAAAAAATCATTTTTATTAGTTGTAAAATATTCTCTGAAAAAGAGCTGAAACCTTCTATAAAGATAAATCAAAAAAATCCCGAAAAAACGCGTTTGTCGCCGAGACGGCGCTACATTTAGGAATTGCAATATAGAGAATTGCCGGGAAATACAGTAATTCAAATTCTGTAAGCGCTTCTCATTGGTCGGCAGAAGCCAGCCAATCAGAATAGGAGCGACAAAGACCCATTATATCCATGGAGAAGTTTTGACCAATCAAAATCAAGGTGGGACAGTTCAAAATTTCAGTAAAATGCAGAAAAGAGCTGATTGGCTGAGCTTAGCGGTGGCTTGGCTATCACAGCCAATCAGAGGCGAGCTACTTTTCCCCTTGTAGTCTATGGAGAGATCGGCGCAATGCAATCTCGGCTCTCAGCGCGTGCGGCATGGAGTATTAATAAAAAACTAATTTTATTAAGTGTAAAACATTATCAGATAAAGCGCTGAAACTCTATAAAAATAAATCAGTTAAATCCCTAACAAACGCGTTTGTCGCCGAGGGCCGGCGCTACATAAGGAATTGCAATAGAGAGAATTGCCGGGAAATACAGTAATTCAAATTGTTTAAGCTATTCTGATTGGTCGGCATAAACCAGCCATTCAGAATTGGAGCGACAGTGGCCCATTCTAACCTATGGAGGAGAATTGACCAATCAGAATAGGAGGGACAGGGACCCATTCTAACCTATGGAGGAGAATTGACCAATCAGAATAGGAGCGACAGGGACCCATTCTAACCTATGGAGGAAATATTGACCAATCATATTTCAAACGCGGGACAGTTCAAAATACAGTAAAAAGGCAGAAAAAAAGCTGATTGGTTGAAGCAAACGGGGGCTCGTCCAGCTTAGCCAATCAGAGCGCAAGCTACTTTCTCATAGGGGAAAAGAAATTCAGAGCGAGCTCTGTGATTGGCTAAGTTAAAAGAGGTGCAGTTATTTGGACCAATGGAAGAGCGAGCGACGCTCCTATGGGTTTTCTAATGCAATCTGAAATAAACTGTACCGGCCGAAATCAAATTATAAGACTACAGAAGTTGTCCCGATGTGTATATAAAATGATTAATTATTTGGGGGTAAAGAAAAAAAAATTAAATTCAATAAAATCCTGTTTATTTCTTTATTTTGGTTTACACCAATACTTTTGATCCTTGGCTAACGAAAATAAAAGAAAAAAACCTGTTTTATTGAATTAATATTTTTTTTATTTACCCCCATATTATTATTCATTTTATATATACATCGGGACAACTTCGGCAGTATTATCATTTGATTTCAGCCATGTACAGTTTTATATCAGATTGCATTAGAAAACCCATAGGAGCGTCGCTCGCTCTCCCATTGGTCCAAATAACCGCATCTTTTAACTTAGCCAATCACAAACAGAGCTCGCTGGCATTTTTTTCCCATAGACTCTATGAGAAAGTAGCTCAGGGCTCTGATTGGCTAAGCTGGATGAGCCCCCGCCGCTTCAACCAATCAGCTCTTTTCTCCCTTTTTTACTGTATTTTGAACTGTCCCGCCTTTGAATATGATTGGTCAATATTTCTCCATAGGTTAGAATGGGTCCCGGGCTGTGTGGCCATGAGTCAGCAGGGTAGCAGCAGTGCGAGGTCAGGAGTCAAGCGGCCACGGGGTAGAAAACCCGCTTCGCAGGTCCAACAAAGTAGCGGCAAAAGGGGCTGAGGCGAGGGGCAGCGGGCGGTAGTAGTCATCATGCGGAGCTTGGCAGTAAAATCAGCTACTCGGGGGTGTGGCGTTCTTTGCTAAGACACCGGAGGAGCCGAATATGGGTATATGTAGAATCTGTGGGCAGAAAGTGAAGCGTGGCCAGGGAGCTAACGTTGGCACCAGGCCCTGCGTCAACACATGCAGGGGTCACCATCCGGGCCTGGGAGAGAAACGTGGCTCAGATGTAGTGGTCCATCCTGAGCCGCCGCAGGGAGCGGGCCCAGTGGCACGCATGCCATTGCAGCCAGTCAAGGCTCCACCACCTCTGCAGAAGGAGCTGTTTCTCTTTGCCATCACTCCCGGTTTCAGATGGCTTCCAGCTCCTCACTACTCATGGCACCAGCAGTCGTTCAACGAGGCGATTGCAAGAGGGCAACAGTATGCGTTTCCCAAACCCTCCTAAGGTGTAGAAGCTGACCTGCTCCTTCAAAATGTTGGTACTGCAGGGCCCTCCCTTTCCAATGGTGGACTCTGCACCTACAGAGAATTAATGGCCCGTGCCGAGCGAGGTGGAGAGTTCCAAGCTGTAATTTATTTTCCAAATTTTCAGTACCAGCCCTTCACAAAATTTTGTAAACAGAAGGTGGGCCAAATCCTTGAGCTTATCGGTTTGTTCCTTAGGTGCACGGCAGCATGGACGTGTGGGGCTGTAACTACGGTCGGGCCATTACATGTCCTTTTTCGGCCCACTGGGGGGAATGTGCTTCCCGCCCCGGCACACCAACAAAATTGGACAGGAGACGCCGCTTTTCCTCCACGTTGTCAAATGCTGCTCCTGCGCCCAAAGTCGCCTCCTCCTCCTCCACTCACCACCACCATCTCAGCCTCCACAAGTACTGCTCCATCATACCACATGTGTTAGGGCACGCGGAGTCACGCAGTTCTACGCCGGGCTTGCCTCGGCGAACGAAGTCACACAGGGGGGGAACTGCTCCACGTCATGCAGCAAGAAATTTGATGTGTGGCTTTCTCCGCGCCAACTGCAAATTGGAACCATGGTGACGGACAATTTGGGGGGAACATGGTTCTCCGCGCTGCATGGGCCCTTTTGCTCAATCTGGTTGTGAAAAGGTTCCTGGGAAATCTTCCACAGATCTTCAGAAGATTCTGAAAATGGCCAAAGGGAAAATGTGATGCACTTCATCCATTCCTACAAATCCAGAAACAAAACCCTCCCGAGTTGCAGCGGCAGAACGGCCTCCCCAACACACGCTGATATGCGATGTTTCCCCCCTTTGGAATTCCAGCCCTGCACATGTTGGACCGACTGTATGAACAGGAAGACCATTAACGATTTTTGATGATCCAGGCGGACAGCAGTACTCCCCTGTGTAACTTTGATGCCAGCCAGTGGCGTCATGGTGACACCTGCCGTTTGCTGAGGCCATTCGAGGAGGCCTGTTATTTGTCATCGCCAGGACTACGGGATGAAAAACGTCATTCCACTGCTTCATGTCTGGAACAGATGCTGAAAATTTTCTGTCTGGGCAGGGGACTGGAGACGTGGCGACGACATCTCATGGCCACATGAGTCCGGGGGGGACTGAACTGGAGGAGGAAGAGGAGGACATTGGAGCAGAAGAATTGTCTGGTGAAAATTTGTGGATTTTTACCCCGGTGAAGGAGAGGATTAGAGGAGCAGCTGGGGAGGTTGATGGAGATGAGGAAGACGAGGCAGATTACCCCCAAGCACCGTGGCGTATACAGTGGAGTGGAGGCAGGGGGTACTCGGATGTCACTTGGGCAGAGGGCCCGCAGCATGTTGATTTGCCGGGTAGTGCCCAGGCCCGAATTTTTCCCCTATCCGGCAGGGGGATGATTCTGGCTCTCCCCCCAATATTGGATTTTTGCTCCCGGCCCAAAAAAGGGAGCCTTTTTCCCCAGTGCTGGGGGAAAGGGAAAGGGACAAACTCAAATACTATTGAAAAAACCCCTTTTTGTTTTTTGGGCCACTTTTTTATTTGGGGCCCACTGACTTTTAATTTTCCCGGGGCATCTTTCCCTCCCTGACAGGCCTGGGGGGGTTTCTCGCGCTCAGAAATATTTGCCGGGTGCTGGGGGAAGGGGGGGGGTTTGGAGCAGTCCAGCCCCAATCAGCAGCAACCTAAGTTGGGGTAAATGATGGCGTTTTCCTTAAACCCCCCTTAGTGAGGAGGGAAACTCCCCAAACAGCGCAGCAGGACCTGGGCGGGCCCGGGAAACCAAACAGGTGGGGGGGGAAAATGTGGAACGACCCCCCCCTTTGTCAAGATAAATTCAGGCGTGGATCGGTAGGATTTCAACACCAATGCCTTGGGCGTGATTACATCAGCCTTGAGCCTAAACCAAAACTTTGGAAATGAGTTGGGCCCAAATACCTGCCTCAGCCACTATTCTGTTTCCCGCACCGCCTGTTTGCCACACATTTGCTGCCAGTTTCTCCATCTGCCTACTCCCATCTTTAAAAAGGGACGGGGTTTTTGGAACCCCCCTCCACACTCGTATTGTGCCCATTTTTCCTTCGGGCCCTTTTTTCAGGGCTTGCCTTGTCCCTTTTTTGTTTTGCTGCGGGGCCCGGCCCCACCCCAAACCCTTTTTGTCCATTGTGCCATTTTTTTCCCCTCCCCCTTTTCATTTTTTTGCCTTTGCTGCCTTTTGGGCTCCTTGCCCTTTTGGGACCTCCACCTCTTTTCCCCAAAATTTTTTGGCCCACGTCTGACCTCATGCTGCTGCTGTGGCTGCTCCCAAATGACCACACACTGTGTTATTTTCCCCCCCCACCCCCTTTTTTGGCCCAATTTCCTTTTGTTTTTTCCCCCAAACCCCTTCCCCCAGATTTGGGTTTTTCCATTTGGGGGCCAACCTTTTTTCCCTAAAACCCCCCATGCTATTTGCTGTGGCCCCTGCCTTGACCTCCACATGTGTAATTGTGCCACTCTGTGGCCTACTTCTGTTTTTTTCCCCCTCCAGAATGCCATTTTTGCCCCCTCTCTAAAACCTCATGCTGCTTTTGGTGTTTGCCGTCCCCCCCCACACTCTGTCACTGATGTTGCCCCCAAAAACCCTCAGCTTGTTTTTTTCCCACTGGCTTCCCAGGATTTTATCAGGCTACATTCCCGTTTTCATTTTTTTGGCATTTTTGGGCCTCTTAAGTGCCAGGGAATTTTACAGTGAGCGATTTAAAGCAGCGGCAGTCATATGCGGGTCATATAAACACAACATTGTTGAAGCCCAAACCCAAGCTCCCTTGCATATTTAAGATGGACAAGTTCTACAGACCCTACAGGCTCTCTGCACCCTGGAAATAGCTGTTTTTTTAAAAGCGATTCATCCGAAGTATTTGGACCAAAAACGATTTTTTCGGAAATTTTCGGCAAAGTCAGCGAATCGAATTTTTTAGAAATTCGCCCATCTCTAATAGCAACCCCCACACATACACACAAACTAAGATATAATCCCCTGAAAGTAGATATTCAGGTATATAGGCTATTGAAAGAATTTTTAAAAGATATTTACCTCTCCCTGTTTCCCCCATCGAGCAGTTAGATCTCGGAGCTGTACCAGTTTAAAACACTTCACTAAGGCCCCTAATGCTTAAAAACCCCGGCCCGAAGACTCATGGCGCAGGGGGGCATGATGAACCGTAGATCCGCCCCCCGCACCCCTGATCTGTTATAAAACGTCATTGGCATCGTGTACATATTGGGAAGAGAGCGATAAAAAATAACCCCGTTTTTCTCGAGAAGCAGTGCTACTCTGTGTGCATTTTATCTCGACAGCCATTTTTAAATGGGCGGACAGGTCGGGTAACGCCCCCTTTCCTCTCAAAGGTAAGAGGTGCCACAGGTGGCTGAACACCCCACCCGTCTGGAAAAATGGCACTGACGGTCGATAACCAAGAGAAACTCAGAAAAGATAACATCTCTTTTATCTCAACAAAGCAAAATAAAAAAGCAATGTATCTAATAATAGTCTTCATTTACCTTTCCCTAAATGTTGAAACTAATCATTTTTTTTAAAGAGAAACTCCTTTTAAAAAAGTTTTCCAAGTCCAAAAGGAGAACCTTGATTAATTTTTTTTGGGGGAAAAATGGTCCATTTTAAACTGTTTTTGTGGGCATCCTGAAAGAAAATTTAGGCGAAAAAGTAAAATTTTCGAGTTTGAGGGCCCAAATTTGAACAGTTTGAAGTATTCGTTTGAGGTTCGATTTGAACTCGAAAACCCCCTTTTAAAATCAAGGGGGGAAAATGGTTTTTGGGGTTTAATTTTTTTTACCCTTTCAGGTTAAAAGAAGCCGAAAATTACCATCCAGAAGAGTAAAAATTGATAGTGGGAAAAACTTAGTGGGAAAAAAATTTGGGCTTAAGGTGACAAAAAAAAATTGAGAGGCTAAAAACTTCTTACTTTCCCTTGGTAACTGAAAAGATGAGGACAACTTGAAAAAAAAGAGGTAGCCCATAAAAGGTGCGAGGGTACAGTGCCCACAGGGCCTGCAGCCCGCGGGGGGGTCAAAATCCCCCTTTTACACATAAAAGGGGCACCCGGGATTGGAAAAGGCCCCATGGTAAAATGGCAGGAGCCCCCAAAAACTTCAATTACGCCTCTGTTTTTCAAGCTTTGGGACATGTTTAGATAAGTTTGTGGCAGAAAGAAAATCCCAAAGGGGAACATGGGGTTTAGCTGGCAGGGGTGAAAATTATAGGGGCTAGGATAGCACCCGCAAAGGGGCCCTCCCATCTGGGGGGGGTTTTAAAAAGCCCCTTTGACACTTTAAGAAGACCCCCAGTATTAAAAATGGAAAACTAGCGGGGGGGGGGCCCATTTCATTTTTTGGGCCGAGGGCCGGGTAAAAAATTGGACTTACGCCTCTTCAGGCTGGATTTAAAAATTAGAGGGGGCCGTCCCCCATTGGTGGCAGCGGGGAACATCCCAATGGGGAACTTTGGGGGTTCCGGTTAAACCAAGTTTGGGCCCACCCGTACCATTGGTGGCAGCAAAAAACATGCCAATGGGAAAAAACATCGAGGTTCAGGAAAAAACAGGACTTAATTTACAATTTGGGGGTTTAGTACAGGTGAAGGCATTTAAAAAAAAAGATTTGGGGGGGCTAAAAGGGGGAGGAGAAAAGGGGGGTATCCCAATGCACTTCAAGGTCTTTTTTGGGGAGGTGTTGTTGCCAAAGTCACCCAGTAGGGTTTTTGCCAAAACCGGCCTGCTCCCGATCTTTACCCTTTTTCCCTTTCCTCCTCCCCCTTTTTAATCGTCCCAAAACCTCTTCCCACTAAAGGGGGGTAACCCAGAAACCTTTGGGGGGTCCCCCCCTGCCTTATCCTCCCACTTCCTCTCTTCACTCCCAAACCAGAGCCCTGGCTGGGCCTCATCCCCTTTTAAAATTCTGTAAAGCTGAACTGCCGCCTTTGAAACCCCCCCCTAACCTAAAACCCACCACCTAAAGAAGCCTTTAAAATTTTGCGAAACAGTCGGGCCTTCTCCCATCTCCGGAAAGAAAAGGATTTGTGTCCCTTCCTCCCATAATTGGCGTTTTGGAAAAAGAAGGAGGCTTTTAAGAAGGGGGGAGGAGGAGAAGAGGGGGGTTGGCGCCCCCTTTCCTCAAAAGTTCCCCAATTGGGGGGAAAGCTTTTCCCTTTTGGGCCCCGGCGTGGTTTGGGGAAAAGGCCCGGGAAAAACTGCTCGGGGCTTTTTTTGTTTAATGGACGCAATGGGGGAAAAGCGCATCGGGCGTACGGGGGGTTTGGCTTAGCTTCATTACGACGAGCATTTTCCGGCAAGGGGAAGGGCGGTTCCCCCTTTTCCATTCGCTTGGGACAAAAAGGGTTTTTGGGCTTGGTGATTGGGGGCCCTATGAATTTTGGGGGGCGCCCCTTTCCCAAGGGGGGGGGGGGGGGGGGCGGTCCCCGGCCAAGGGGGGTTCCCGCCGGGTGTGCGGGGGGGGGGGGGCCAAAAAACTGGGGGGCAGAAAGGGGGTTTTGTGGCGTTTAAAGTGGCCGTGCAAGTTGGGGGGGATGTAAATTTAAAAATCTGCTCCTTCTGGGGGCCCACCCCCCAAAAGGTGGCTCGGTTTTAAAAAAGGAAAGGGGGGGGCAAAAAAATAGGCAAGGGTGGCCGGGGGGTGACGCTGGTGAAAAAATCCCCGAGTGGAGCCGTATCTGGCCTATAGGTACCGGGAGGCGGCGAGGTGTTATTGGAGGGTTTTGGGGCGGGTTTTTGGGGTCCTCCGCCGGAAAAAATTTGGGACCATTTTAAAAATTTTCGGTCCCGTTTATGAGCCCCCGGGGGGTGTTGAGAAATTGGGGAGGAGGTGGCGTTGGGTGGATGGCTGGTCCCTTTTCCCGGGAACCCCCTTTTCCTGATTTGGGGGGTGTCCCTTGGGGGTGTTCCCCAAAAAAGGAGCCCCCAAGAATTATTTGCATTTCGAGGGGGATGTTCGGGGGAAGATGGGATAGCGCCGGAAAAATTTTGCTCGTCGTTTATACCTCTTTTGATGAGACGGTTGCGTTGGTCCAGCGCTTTGGGGTGGGGTCTCTGTTGGCGAAGGCAGATATTGAGTCGGCGTTTCGGTTACTGCCTGTGCACGCGGACAGTGTACATTTGTTGGGGTGTTTTTGGGAAGGGCCCGTATTTTGTGGACCGGTGCCCCCCAAATGGACTGTTCTCTTTCGTGTGGTATTTCGAGACGTTTAGTTCATTTTTGGAATGGGTGGTTCGGGACGTTTGGGGGACTGGACTGGGGTTATTCATTACCTGGACGATTTTTTTTTGTGTGGGGCCCAGCAGGGTCCCCTTTTTGTGGGTCGTTGTTGCACTCTTTGAATTGGGTGGCTGAGAGGTTTGGGGTTCCCTTGGCGGAGACAAAACGGAGAGCCCGGTGTCTTGTTTGAACGTTTTGGGGATCTGCATCGATTCGGTGGCGTTGGAGTGCAGGTTGCCAGAGGATAAGCTCCGGGCGTTGCGGGAGGAGGTACAGCGGGTGGGCTGTTTGAGGAAAATCCTGCTTTGTGAGTTACAGTCACTGCTGGGGAAGTTAAGCTTTGCATGCCGGATTTTCTCCTGCAGGTCTCGGATGTTTGGGAACAGGGGGAAGCGGTGGTTTTTATAATCCGAAAGTCGAAAAAGGATCAGGAAGGAAGGGGCCGAGTGGTTCGGCTTGGGGCTGTTCCGGGGGCTTTGATGTGCCCGGTGCGGTGTTTGCGGGAATTTCGGGGGAGATGTAGGAGTGCTGCGGGCCCGTTATTGCTGCACGAGGATGGGGCGTTTCTGTCTCATTTTCAGTTCACGACGGTCTTTTGACGGTTTTTGGGGGGCCTGAGCTTGGAGCCGGGTCAATTCTCCCCACACTCTTTTCGCATAGGTGCAGCAACGGAGGCGGCGGGGTTGGGGCTCCGTCAGGAACTGGTCCGGAGGATTGGTCGTTGGGAGTCCGACAGATTTCGGCTGTATATTCGGCCACAGTTGATCACGCCTCAGCTGCGTTGATGAGGGTGGGGGCGCTTGGTATTGGTTTGGTGTTATTTGTGTGTTCATGCTTCCATTTTAGTTCGCTCCCCCTGTTTGGTTTGGATCCTCGGCCATTCTTTCATGCACTGGGGCGCGGAGAGAGCGGACGTTCAGCCGGATGGATGTCAGCTTGGTTTTTCCCGGGACGTGGCGGTGGTGCGCTGGATAGGTCGGTGCGGCCTGAGGTGGCTTGGGGTTGTGCCAGAATTTCTTCGGTTCACGGAGTGGGACCGGCCTCCCGACGTGCTGGTGCTACATGCGGGTGGGAATGATTTGGGGTCCTTGACGTCCCGGGAACTGGTGCAGAATATTAAGTCTGACCTGTTACGGTTATGGGCCTCCTTTCCAGCACTGGTGATAGTGTGGTCGGACATTGTGTTCCGTCATCATTGGCGGGGGGCCAGGTCTGTGGAATGCCTGAACAGGGCAAGAGTGAAGGTGAATAGATCGGTGGCCAGGTTTGTGGCCCGTAACGGAGGGATTTTTTTTGACACCTCAAGTTGGAGTCGGGGGAAGGTCATTTTTGGAGATCGGATGGGGTTCACCTCACGGCTGTGGGTTGGATCTTTGGGCCCTGGGCCTCCAGGAAGGCATTGAGAGGGCGATCGGTTGGTGGGGGGGCGGACATGCATGAGGCGACATGGCAGGCTCGCGGTGGCGGTTGAGGTCCTTGGAGTTGTGATCAAAAAGGTGGTGGAGGGAGTCCTTTGGGGTAGGATTCCCTCAGGGTAACAAGGACGACCCGGCGAAGGTGGGCTCTTTCGGGGTGTTATCTCTGAAGAGCAAAATTGGCTGAGCCATAGAGTATGGCTTCTGGGCCCCCCCGCCCGTGGAGTTTCGGCTGGGTAATGGTGGTTTTGTCCCTTCGGGGATTTGGGTCGCCGGGTCGGTTTTAGCTCCAAGGACCTCACCCCCTTAACTGGTTGTGTTGGAAAATAATGTTGGTTTGGCCGCTGTTTAGTCGGCCTGGAGTTTGTATATAAATATATATATGGTTAGAGTGAGGCTCGGGTTTTGGAAATATTTTGGTATGGGTTGTTTGCATATATATATTTATATACCGGGTTTAAAGAATTCTATTATATTTATATTTGGTTGTATATATTTTTATGTTGTATTGTTAATAAAACAGCTGCTGTGGCCAATTTAATCCAAAGAAACTGGTGGTGGTGTCGTTATTGGGATTGGTCGCAGTAAGCAGTTTGGGTGGGGTGAAGGTATGGCGGTGGGTGGGAAAGGCTAGGACGCACATACTCAGCGTTGCCCTGCGGTCAAGGCCCAGGCTTCACAGGTCCTGGACCTCTTCGAATGGGAAAACCTAGTACCGATGTTCCCGCTGCCACCACTGACCACGGCTGCCGGAGTAATGTAAGCGGACTTGTGTGACCGCCCTCTCCCTTTCTCAGGCCGGACCTGCACTGACACTACCCCATTATCCTCCTCCTCCACTGATGATGTGCTCGCCAGCTGCTGCTCAGAAGACCACATTGGATCCTCAATGTCATTATCCTCACAGGTGACTTCCTCACAGTCTACATCCTCAAGCTGCGGGTTAGAAGCCACAGGCACTGTGAGGCATAGCTGACCACTCAGAATTTCTGCCGATGGACCAGCTTCCTTCTCCTCCTCTGAGGGCATCAACGATTGTGCGTCAGAGCAGACAAAATCATCCTCTTTGGCTTCTTTATCTTTTGAAATGCCTTCTGACCTCAACCGCATTGTGTCATCAAAGAGCTCTTCAGAATATGGATTATTTGGAGTGGTCTATGTATTGGGTTATGACATTCGGGCCGTGTTTGCTTTAGGTTGGATTGATGATAATGATGATGACATTTGTGGCCGTGACTGAGAGGAAGAGCAGGTAAAACCGCTGGATGCAGCGTCTGATAACCACTGAAGAACAGATTGGCGGCGCTGTACAGTAATGAGAAGCACAGGGAACTGAGCAAGTGATGACAAGTCTGACGGTCCTGCGACTGACGATGTGCTCGCTCGTGTGTTGTCCGGAGCACTAGAAGGAGTGCCTAATTTCGTACCTCTATCTCCATTTCCTACGCCCCTCCTGGCTTGCTTACCACCTCTAGTTCTTACCATGTTGAAAAGCTAAATATTATAGCTCTGCTCGTGGCACAAGATATATGTAATAAAAAAGAAAGAAGTGTGTGTGTGTATATATATGTGTGTGTATATATATATATATATATATATCACAATAATGCACTGGTATATTTCAGCATTGTGTGGACTTAAAATCTGGCAAAATTACACTTATTAGCGTTGAGTAAGATTTATCAACAGAGAGAACTCTATTTCCTGGATATATATCTGTATGACAATAAGACACGGTATATTTGAAATGTATTTCACCCCTAAAACCACCAGAAATGAACTTTTCTCCACTCAGTATCATTTTCAGCAACCAACCACTATTTAAAATATATTTCTTTGTATATGAGATTTGGAGACGGTGTGTTATACAATTACTGAACCCCCAAAACTGCAAAAATTAACTTTTCTACACTCAGAATACTTTTCACCAACCAACCACTATTTAAAATATAGTACAGAGAGTGAGCCGAAAATGGCGTTCAGAATGCAATACAGTGAAATATATATAACATGGTCATGTGATTTTAGCAGCCAATGAGGGCCTTACACATCAGGGATGATGCTTTTGACACTCTACACTGCACTGGATTGCCACCAAAAGTGCAGAAAGGTTCTGAAAACTATTAAAATGGCATGTCGAATGCCATGGCGAACTCAAACATTTACTCAAACGAACAGTAAAATGTTCTATTCGAGTTTGAAAAAATTCGACTCAAACTTAACTTTTCTCAAATGGTTCAATCAACACTAGTCATGAACTGCTACAAATTTTTTCTAGAATTTCTAAACATTTACAATATACTTTTGTAATTTGTGCCAATGTTTCAACACCACAGTACCACTACCAGTGCTAATGCAATATGACGGCCTATGGACAAGTCATAGAATAGCTGGTAGATGCATAATATGTTCAGCCCACGTTTCTACCTGGAGCGAGCAAGCGGACAGGTGCTTGAGAAAGGGGGAGGGATTCCCCCGAAACGTTGCGTGCTCATGCTCACCGCCCGCCTGTCCGCTTGCTCGCTCCAGGTGGAAATGCAATGCTAATGCTGCTGCATCAGGAAGCCTGACTTGGCTACAGATCTATGAATGGTTTGACCACAGAGCTATGTGCGGTGAAAGCGCAAGTAACTCATGTTGTATTCACTTAAGTTGTTACTAATGAATATTAATAAATGTGAATTTTATACTAAGTAACTACCCAGCGATGTTTCAAGTTTGAGGCCTATAGACAAGCACATCTGGTTTTCCCTTGGGGTTAGCCATAGATTTTGAACCTGGAACACTAGGAGTTAGCTCCTGGAACCAAACAGCTCTGCGATTAGTCAAGGAAACCATGTGACCAAATGGGTTGTTTTTTTTCAGAGTAGCTATAGAAGCAACACCCATTTGGTCCTATGTTTAACATAACATAGGAGACAGAGGGTGTACACTGGGACTGATTTTGGGAAGGAGGAATAGAGACAAAGCACAGAGGATTGTAGTTTTACATGGCAAAGGGAAACAGCTTTCAAACAGGAAATGTTGCTGCTTAGTTTTTACAGAATGGATGTTATACAGTGGAGAAAATAAGTATTTGATACACTGGTGATTTTAAAATTTTTCCCACCTACAAAGAATGAAGAGGTCTGTAATTATATCATACGTACACTTCAACTGTAAGAGAGAGAATCTAAGAAAATTCAGAAAATCACATTATATGATTTTTAAGTCATTAATTTGCATTTTATTGCATGAATAATATATTTGATACAATAGAAAAACCTTACTTAATATTTGGTACAGAAACCTTCATTTGTAATTACAAAGGTCAAATGCTTCCTGTAGTTCTGTACCAAGTTTGCACACACTGAAGCAGGGATTTTGGCCCACCCCTCCATACAGATCTTCTCCAGATCTTTCAGGTTCCAGGGCTGTCACTTGTATGCATTGAATACCGAATACTTCTGTTTTGTTCTCATCTGAACACATGACCTTCTCCCATGCCTGCTCTGGATCATCCAGATGGTCATTGGCAAACTTCAAACAAGCCTGGACATGTGTTGGCGTAAGCAGGGTGACCTTGCGTGCCTTGCAGGATTTCAATCCTTGATGGCGTACTGTGTTGCTAACAGTAATCTTTGAGCCTGTGGTCCCAGCTCTATTCAAGTCAAATTTACCAGGGACTCCCAAAGTATTCTGGGCTTGGGTTCCCGACCTTTCTCAAGAATCATCCCTTAAACCCCCAAGGGGGGGGAAACTTGCATGGAGCCCCCCGACCCCCGGAAAATTGACAGTCTCTTTTTTTTTTTTCCATTTTTCTAAAAAATTAGTGTTTGAGCGATTATTTCGACAAAAATTGAAATTTGGCCCGGTTTTTATGTTGATCGGTTTTTAGAAACACCCCCGATTTAAATTTAGGTTAAAATCTGGAAAATTATTAATATCGCGCCATTTTTTAGCGCTTCCTTTATTTTGGCGGGCCCCAAATCACCCTTTGAGAATTTGAGCAGGGGGAGCTGTGTGTGCGGGCGTCATGACTGGGAAGTTTTTGGTTGCGAATGGCTGGGAAAAAAAAACATACTGTTTTACATAGAACAGCCCTTCCTGTTCTGTCAGGTGTGGCCCGCGGGCTCATAGGGAGGGAGCGGGAGTTATGAGAATTTTAAAGGGGGCATCTTTGCCATGTAAAGTCCACAGGGGGGGGGGGGGGGGGCAGGGGGAAACCCCAGACAACTCTTTAAAGGGTAGGGGGAATAGTGCAGGCCAAGGCTTAGTTTTGACATTGCTTTGGCCCGTGGCCCTTTTTTTTAACATTTTTGTTTAAATATTTTTTGGGATCTTGGGCAGCCTGAACTTATATTAGGAAAACAGATCTTTCTATAAATGCAGGTCTATTTTTTAGGGTTTCAAAAATCCCCTTTTATTATGTATACCCTTTTAGGGAAAGGGGTTTTTTCACTTTTGGGCAGTCCAGGGTTTTTTGATAGAGGCACCCTTTCACTTAAATTTGAATACCGCAATTTTATCGTTTACCGGGAGGTGAAATTTTTTGGTTTCAAAAAAATACCGTTTATTATCCGGAAAACATTTCGATCCCTGTTTTTTTTATTTTTCCCCCCGGGCCAGCTTTTGGGTAGAGCACCTTGCAACTTTAAATTTTTAATACAGCAATTTTGTCATCACCGCAGCGTATTTTTAAAGGGGCAAAAAAAACCCTTTTTTTATCCGGGATACATTTAAAGATACGTTTTTTTTTTCACTTTGGCGCGTCCAGGGTTTGTTTTATTGAGGGACCTTGCCTTTTATTTGAATTTCAGCAAAATTTTTTCGTCCACGCAGGGGTATTTTTTTGGGGCCCAAAAAAATTTCCGTTTTTTTATCCGATACATTTCAGATATTGTTTTTTTTCCACTTTAACCCAGTCCCGCTTTGTTGATTAAAGGGAAACCCTTTCACTTAAATTTTAATACAGCAAATTTTCTCACCCCAGGGGGTATTTTAGGTGCAACAAATACCGTTTTTTATCCCCTTTTACATTTTAGATAGGTGTTTTTTCACTTTTGCCCATCCGCTTTGTTATTTTGAGGCACCTTTTTCAAATTAAATTTGAATTACAGCAATTTTTTTTGATTTAGGGGTTTCAGAATAGCTTTGATTTGCCGTCTTTTTAAGAAGCTTTCCAAAAAATCTTCCATAAACCCTTTTCAAATTTTTATCTTTTTGAACATGGGAAAACGAAAAAGCGGTGGTAAACGAGCTAAAAAGGGGGGTAGGACATGGAGGGGAGGGTACGAAGAAGGTGCTCCCTTACATGCTGGCGATAACACGCAAAGCCACGGATCGGGCCCGGGTTTCAAAACCCTCAGGGCCTTCATCACTGGGGGGGGCCCCGTGAATTCAGTAACAAAAAAAAGCGTCACCAATCTGTTCTTCAGGGGGTTAAATTTAAACCCCCCCTCCCATCCAGCAGTCTTACCTCCTCGTCCTCCCATTTAAAAGGGCACAAATGTCTTTCTTTCGCATCATCGGGCATCCTTTCCAACATAAAGAAAAAGGGCAGTCCAAATGTCAACTCGTGTACCCACCCTGGGGGATAACCCATTTTCTAAAGGGACCTTTTTTTGATACAAAAGGGGTTGGGGGTCAAAAGGCATTTTAAAAAATCAAGGGGCCAAAAGAGGATAAATTTTGGGTCTGCTCTGACGCCCAGTTACTGATGCCATCAAAAGGAGGAAAAGGAACCGGAAAATGGGCAAAAAACCCGGGGGCGGTCGGCAAGCCTTGCAGTCCCTTTTTGCTTGTAGCCCGCAGCTCCTGGATGCAAAAATTGTCAGGACCCCCAAGTCCCCTGTTTTGATGGGGAATGATGATGATGATGACTTGGGGGCCCCCAAACGTGGCCCTTTTTTTTCAGCAGAATTTGCTTCCCGAGCGTTTATTACTGGAGGGAGGAGGTAGACAAAGGGGTTTTAGTGTCAGTACGGGCCCCCAAACCCCCAAAAAGGGGGGAGGGCAGGGCGCAGAAGTCCGCTGATATTTTTTCCCGGGCCGCCAGGGTTTCAGCGGAAACCCCGCTCCTCGCTTATCTCCGGTAAAAAAGGGGGCCAAGGACCTCCTCAAGCCGGGGCCTTTTTTGACCAAGCCTTTTGGATTCCCCCAGCGATGTCATATGGCCTTTGCCGAAAAACGCAAAAGGAAGAGGCAAGGGAATCTTGGGTTTTTTAACCACCACCAAATTTTCTAGTCACTGCAGTGTTTGCATAAAGTTAAAAGGGAAAGGCAACACTTCCCCAAAAAAGGTCAGACCAAAACCCGGGCTTCCCAAAAATTTGTCAAAACCCTCTGTCTCCGTTCCTTTCTACCCCCGGGGCCACCACCAGGTTTCCTCAGCTGCCCATGTCTCTCAGAGTCATTGATCGGGGAACGCTCCGCTTCACCCTCCACCGTCGCCCCAAAGAAACCCACCAGCCCCACCAAAAAACCCATCCTCCCACATTCCCCTTCCCCGCCATTTTTTGACGCCCTGCACCCCGTAACAGGGGCCCAAGTCTAGCAGCCACCTTCTGTTTTCCTTTTTTGGGGAGAAGAAGAAACACTTTAACCAAAACCATCCTAAACCAAAAGCCTGAATTTTGGGCATTCGGTTTTTGGCTTGGAAATTTTGGGCCTTTCTGTCTGGGGGAAACCCCGAGGGGGTTCCCCCACGTCAGGGCCTTTTCCGGGAAAACCCAATCCCGGGTTTGCCGAGCAGGCATTTTTTTGGCAAAAAAAGCCCCCCTCCCTGGCCAAGCACGTTTTCTTTTAAATTTTCAAGCG